>RAHM01000023.1:1832274-1935299 GCA_003713295.1 Parotia lawesii | reverse complement strand
GGCATGGAGGGACAGGACACAGGGAATGGCTTCCCACTGCCAGAGGGCAGGGATAGATGGGATATTGAGAAGGAGTTGTTCCCTGTGAGGCCCTGGAATGGATTACTCAGAGAAGCTGTGGCTGCCCCTGGATCCCTGGCAGTATCCAAGGCCAGGCTGGAGGTGTTCAGAGGTAAATGGAGAAAATCCAGAGGTAAATGGAGCTCAGGTATTTTCCTTGAACCATTTTTATGATACAGGTGAAATACAGACCACAAACATCTGGTTCTGTACCAGTGGCATTTGTGGCTAACTGATAACAAGTATAGAGATAAAAACGTTTATATTTTTGTCTGTGATGAGAATGGGACAGTTAAATGGAACTGTAGATTAATTGCACTCAATTAATGAGCCAAAATCCATCCTGGTGTCCTTGAACAAGACTCACTGGGGGTTGAACATTGGCTTATTAACRTGGAGGTTCCTCAGGATGCAGTTTTGTACCAGATGGGACGTTTGAATTTGCTGTATGTTTGTAGGTGTGGATCATTAAAATGTTTGTTTTACCATTCAATTTAATCACCAGAACAATTTAATTGAATTTGGAGAACACCACTTGTCCACCCACTTTGCAGTGTGCCATTTGGCAAAACCTCCTGGCTCCAGATCCCCMAAATTCCAGAGCTGTGTTTCTGCTGTGGGATTGTTTCCTTGTGTACAAGTGGGTTTGGGGTCAAATAATGCCAAATTGAGAGTTGAGATGATTTTAAACGAGGTTGTAAAGCAGGGAATGTGGTGTGGAATGAATTGTAGGGCGGACTGTTCTAGATTTAGCAAAAATATTGTTGCTCCTGCATAAAACCTTTAGGAAAACCAACAAACCTAAGAAATATAATCGAGGTATTGGTGTATAAAACCTAAAATAGCCAGAATTCTGGTTTTTAAATTTATATAGATCCATATGTTTATTTTTTCTGTGAGTTACAAACCCCTTGGCCAACCTAAYTGCATTTTTATCAGGAGGATTTTTACAGATTATAATAAACTATCCCACTATGCTAATCCAGACTTTTGGAAGGAATAATAATTCCTCAGCCCTTATCAGTGAGCAGTGGCTGCTGAGCCTCTTCCCTGTGTTCACTGCAGTTGATATTATAACTCATTAGGGGATGTAAACCACTTTCTCTCCTTTTATTTCACTCAGTGATAAATAAATTAACACTGTGAAACCTTCAGGATTTTTSCTGGTTTTAACTTAATTCAAGAGCTAATTGTCCCTTCTTGGAATGGCTTCTGAAGGCCCTGAATTTGCAGGAAGATTGGAATTGATGGATTTGGGAACAAAGCATGGATTGAGGAACAGAGGATCCTGCAGGGTGAAGGGTTTGTTTTCAAGGTGCAGGTCCATGAATCAGCYTGAGCTCACACACTGAATTCCAGGCCTGGAAAAACATTTCCCTGGAAGCAGATTCAGCCCTGGAGACAGCTCAGCAGYGGCTGGGCCGTGTTTGGGGGTGAGAGGGAGTCAGAGTCAGCAGGTTGGGGTGGAATCAGGGCGAGGTGTCAAGGTTTGATTTGGAGAAGCTTTGGAGTTCCCCAGGTTCTCAGGAATTCCTGTCGCTCCGCAGCGATCCAGGTTTATTTATCTATCCTTGGCTGTATCTGAGCCTTTCCTGGGGCCTCACCCAGCAGCAAAAGTGCAAACAGTGAATTCTGGGAGGCCTGGACACAACCACAGCTGGACTTTTGTCCTTGCTTTGGGKGGACCCTCTGGGATCGACGAATTCCCAACCTTTTCCTTTCTGTCAGCAGCCGCTGGCACCGGGAGCAAACGTTTCTTTTGGATTCCCAGTTCCAGTGGCACGGCTGGGGATTCTCCCAGGTGGAGTTCTGGGGCCTGGGCTGTTTTCCTGAAGGATTGAGGAGGAAGGGGCTGCAGGGAAATGCCACAATTGTCTGGGATCTGTTCTCACCAGGTTCGTTTTGGTTACRCTCCCAGCGGGGGGACAAAGCCAATATTGACACAATGGAAAGATCATCATTAACACTTCATCGATTTCAAAATTTCCGTTTAGAATCACAAGATTTTTAAAGAGCACAGAAGAAGTAGAAGCAAAATTTGGGTATTTTTGAGAAAAATAATTTGGTAAAGGGGAATTTCAGTTAAGGGAGTGAGAATTCGGATGGCTGTTCATAATTTCATGGATTGGGCCCCAAAATTGTTACTTTTCAAGCTTTTTGAGGCCCCTGTTTTCAGTTCTGAGAAAGAGATCAAGGGGTTTTTCCTCTGTTTTCAAGCTGAGTTTGTGAATTACGTTTTGTGTGGTTTTTGCATGAGGGAAGTCGGTGTCTGTCACCTCAGAGCCAGCCCTGAGCACTGTTTCAGCCTGGAACAATCGCTGTGCCTTGGAATGTGTGAGAAAACCCCAAATTCCTTCTTGAGGTGCACTAGGGAAGTTTCTCTGAAAATTCCAGTTCTGTCCTGCATTCAGAAATTGGGTTTATAAACAGAAATAATGAAGTAAAGGCATTATTAGATTATCTGTCAGCTCTTCTTTCTTTATCCAGGCTTCTGTTATTTCTTTGGCTGTGGTATGAAAAAAAGAAAAAGCCTCCCAAAACTTGACATCTTTAATTCCTTGGAAAACGTAAAAATGCTTTCCAAAGTCTCCTCATTTGTCACCAAACTCGTCAGCCTCAACCTCTTAAGGTTTAATTTCCTGGCCACGTGGATTTCGTGTGGCAGGCCCTGGATTTCTGTGATCCATTCTATTTGTGAGCAACACAAGTTGACATTGAAAAGAAGGGCTGGGATTTTTATGAATTCCAAATTCCCCCAGGATTAGGAGGAAGTGGCATCTTGCATTAAACAGCTCCCAATTCTTGTGGAATTTCACATTCCAGGAGTGCTGCACTCGGATATTGGGGAGCCAGGCGTCCAGGAATCTGTTGGTGGGGTTTGATAAATTGGGAAGCAGTGTCTGACTTCCAGACAGCGTTCAGGGGCAGAGAGAAAGGTCAGCCATGGAATTAAACCAACAATTTAACATCAGCATCTCAGCTGCGTTCTGGAGAGTTCAGTAATTCCTGCATGGATGGGATGGAATTAATCTCTAAAACTTTTCAAAYTGACCAAGATTTGAACCGTGGATTCCTTCTCCCCAGTGCAATTTTTCTACAGTTAATGGTTTCTGATGAAATATCATCTCTGAGAGTCCAATAATTCAAGTGAGAGCAGGGCAAGTAGCAGCTGATGATTTAGGGCTGAGAAAAGGATGGAAAAAGCGTGGCTTGGATCTGTTTAATTGTGGTGGTGCTGTTTCAAATGTGCCTGTCAGGCTTAAAACACTCAGATGAACTTTCAGAAAGAGGTAGTTTTGAATTCTTAAAAAGAATTTACACTGAAAATCAAATTTTAGGTAATAAAGTTCCTTCAAGTTACAGACAAAGGTTTCAGATGTGTTACAAGGTTTGATATTTTACTTTTTTTTTTTGCCAGGAAATTGTACATTTTCCCTGTGTGCCGGTTTGGCCAAAATCTAGCAATATATCCTCTGAGAGAAAACCAGGATTCAACCACCGTTCCCCCCACAGGGTTCGGGAAAAAAAAATATTTTCCTCGAAGGAAAGTGAATGAGATAAGAACTATTTATTTAACAAACACACAGGAAAAGGATAATGATGCTAAATAACGAAATGAAACACCCTGTTAACTTAGCCCAGGATAAATGTGAATTCCTTTAATTTTGGAAATTTGCAGGATTCCTGTTCACTCGGAGCCACGTGTGGATAAACAGTTTATTTATTCCCACTGAGCTGAAACACTTGCTTTGGGTCAGAGACCTCAGGGAATCCTTTTGGTTTCATTTAGAATCAACATCCTTTAATCGTAAGGGTGTCTGGGAAGGGAAAAAAGAGGAACACAAGGAATCAAACAGGATTTGAGTTTAGACACAGATTAAGGGGATATTTACTGGTCTAATTAATGTCTAAGAACATTTAAAATCAATTATAACATATTAAAATGTGGCTTAACCTCCTCCCTTGCCAAATCCCATCAATGAGATGAATTCCAGGGAAAGCAGAACATTTAATTCCAAGGCTCCATGAGCACAGCCAGCTCTTGCATTCCAGGRATAAATGGAAAGGTGCATGGCTTGGAATTTGGTTCAGGCCAAATGCCTTCCTAGGGCTCATGCTTTGCTTTCTGCCTAAAGAAAMAATTAAAAAATGATTGTATTTAATAAAAGCGGGCAGTTTTTACCTCATGGATGTTGGAAAATGGGAYAATAGTTCAGTGAAACTAAAAATCTCCAAGGAGCAGAGCAGTGGGGTGTGAAAGCCTGTGTTACACACAATATATTTAATTTATTGAGCACACAATAAACAGAAGGGGGCAGAAAAGCCTTATTTATTCTTTTGGGTTCCAGCCTCGCAGAATTGAAATATTTTGAATGTTACAGTCACTGGGAGTTTGAAAATCCAGCAGTAAAAGCAACCCCAGGAAGCTTTTCCTGTAGGTTGGGAAGGTAATTCTGCCAGGGCAAGAAAATGAATGGAGAGGGGAGCAGGTAATCAGTGATTAAAGGGAGAAAGTTTGGGAATGACAGGGATTTAGGGGTTGTGTTCCAGAATAATCTGTGGACCAGTTTAGAGCAGATTATAGCAGCAGTTGTATTGTATTTTAAAAGTTGCAAAAACAACCAGTCTTGCTTTTGGAAAAGAATACAATAATTGCAATTTAGAGTCATTTAAAACCCTCTAGTTTGAAAAAGGAATCATTTACAGGGGGTTTGGAGGGCCCCAGTTTTACCTGAAGCAGGATGGAGAGGAGCAGTAGGTGGATTCAGAGCTTCCCAAGCATGAACCAGCAGAAAAGGTTGGAATTGCTGATCCTGAAGGTCTTTTCCAACCTTTGTGGCTCTGTGACATCTCCAGGTCTCGGTGAGGTTGCAGCCCCTGCTCCATCTGCTTCCCTTGGCAGCAGCTGCCCCTCAACTGCTGCATTCCCGACCCTAAAATCCCCTCTGGTTGCACTTGGAATGTCTTTCCAAACAGCATTTCCCCCTTTTTTTTTGGGAGCTGTACATTTTTGCATATCTAGAGCTCCATCTCTTTGTTCCATAAGCAGGAAATCTGCTCCCAATAACTCCTGAAATTGTGTTTTTCATAGCAAGGGAAGAGTGGGATTTCTTTAAGGTGCCCTCAGGGGATCTGGAAATTAGGGATTCAATCCCAGCTCTCCAAGAGGAGCATCCTTGGCCTGGCTGGAAAATGTCTGGGTGGTGGTGAGGGCACAGAGCTGGCTGGGGGCTTGGGAAAAGCAGGAAAAGCAGGAAAAGCAGAGCTACCTGGTGGAAATGATTTACAAACCCCTCAGAAACAGCTCGGTGGTGTTTGCAGGAACCTGCTGCTGTATTTATTTGTTATCTGGTGATCAGTGAGGCTTCACTTCCTGTAATTACTTCCTGTAATTAATACCTTGAAAGCCAATTTCTAACTCTGCCTCCTCCACCCCCAAAGATTTTAGTGCTTAAATCAGACTTTTGCTGATACCAGAATCTGTCAGAAAATCAGGAAAATCATCTCCAAGTAACTAATTTTGTAATGAAGGATTCCAGGTCTTTACTCCTGTTTCAGACTGTTCTCTAAACATCCAGAATTTCTGTTTTAATCAATAATTTCCCTCCTGGAACGTGCTCAGGATCAGTGCAGCTCCCTCATTTCACACTGAGCACAATCTCCACTTGCTGCAGTGCTGCTCCTTATCTGGCTCAGGAAGTTAAGGCTCAAAGAAGGGTAATAACTGTAAATTTCTATCCAGACTGGCTCAAAACAAGATATCTTTGCTGTTGTATTTTTATGAGTGCATTTATCTTCCAAAAGAGTGGTATTGACCTGGTAGTTATGGCATGACCCAGCCTTTTCTTGGCCATAATCAAAAGTAGAAGGCTGATAATTAATGTAATTTCTAGCACTTTTCAATCCTGGTTATGTCACACGTGGCCTGGATGGGTTTTTTGCTATTATTTTCTCTTTTTTTTCTATTTTTTTTCCTAGCTTTTAAAAATATTTTACAATTTTTTTCTTTTATTTTTTCCTATTTTTTTCTATTTTTTCTAGTTTTTCCTCTTTTTTCTATTTTTTAAAATATTTTTTTCTATTTTTTCTTCTTTTTTTCCTATTTTTCCCAGGGTTTTTGCTATTTTTTTTTGCTATTTTTGCTGGTTTTGTGTATTTTGTTAAAGGCAAAAGGTTCCTTGGACCCTGTGTTGCCACACTTAATTTTTCCAGTTTCTATTGTGTTCAAAATAAGAATTTTCAAAATTTTACTGTATTTTTTTTTTAAAAAAAACCAAGATCTAAAATTGTTTGTGTAGCCACAGAGGTACTGTAAAATCCCTGGAGGAACAAGCCTGGGAAGGGGAGGGTTTGGGGTCTCCCAAACTGATGAACTCCTTGGAAATGGGCGTTGTCATTGGTTCTCCAGGTGGGTTCAGCTTTCCTCAGAGCACAATAATCCCCAGGAGAGATTAAAAGCTTTTAAAATCAGTGGATAAAATTAATCTTAAAGCTGGTAATTGGTGTCCTTCTGACTCCAGCCAAGCCAAGGCTCCTCCATGGGTGAGGATGGATTTTGTCATTTGGAAAATCTCAAGATTTGTACTGACTTGAGTTGAAAATTCGACGTTGACTGTTCTTAACTTGTTTGGATAAAGCCTCATTTGCTTTATCTTTGTTATAAATCGATCCCAGCCCTCTCGGCTCTCAGCTCTGTGAGTTTTTCCAGCCGTGGCCGGGGTGTTTTGGCTCAGCTTGGCACAGGACCTCACCCAGGGCTGTCCCTGGGCTGTCTGCTCTGGGGGCTGTTCAGAATCCAAAGGGGAATTTTACTGCCTGAACTCTCTCTGTAAATGATGGATGGCACTGCTGCTTCTTTGGCAACTGCCTGTGACTGGGCCACGAATTTGGGAGTTTAAATTTAATGGCTGAGGTGCCCGAGCAGCCTTGGCTGCCCACCTGCTCGGTGAGCAGTGTGCTTGGTGACAGGTTTGCTCTCTGGAGGAGCTGCGTTCATCTGGGGGCATAAATCCAATGGAATTTCGTGTGTTCTTTGCCAATTTGTGGTTTCGTTTCGGGGTGAGATCCTGCGTGGGTTTTCTCACTCCCTTTTGGATAGGGATCCTTAACTGTGCGAGCAGCAGGCAGAGGAAGCAGGTGGCCATCAGGAGGAAGGAGCATTTTGACATTATCTTCCTAAATAATGAAAAGATGCAGAGAGGGGCTGCTGTGAGGGATGAACACGAGTGTTAGTGGAAGATAAACTAGAAAAAAACTAAGGAAAACACCACATTGTAAAACAATATTTGTTATATTTAGATTTTCTCCCTGGTAGGGATAATTGTGATAATTCCTCCACRCATGAACTGTACATTGAAATCTTCACCCCCAGCAGTAAACTGGGAAATACCAGAGTTTAAGTTCTCTTTCCCAGACCTGCTTTCCTTAAGGCTGGAGAGTTTGCCAGCAGGAATTCCAGCTCCTCTCCATGAACTGATCCATGTGAGCGAGGACAAGGGGAACAACCTGGCTGGAACTCTCACTCCAAGTTTGCTCATCCACTTGCAGAAACGCTTTTGATCTCGTACCTCGTGGAAGAGACAAATGTCAGTTAATTCCCTCTGCCTGATTTTTCTCTCTCTCTCTCCAAATGGAAAGCTCAGCTGGGAAGAGGAGGAGAGGATGGTCCTGGCATTGCCAAAAGTTCCCTTCTGTCACTGGCTGCACTCTGGGTGATTGATGGGTTATTGGCAACGGGACCCCAGCTGTTAAGATGAATGATCAGATCTGACTCACACATTTTCCATACTGAAAATGACCTTTGGCAGCAATTGCCTCATGCAAAATATGGACTGGCCTTTTGTATTAAAAAAAAAAAAATACCAGAGGCTAAATACACACACTTGAAAATCCTTAGTTGGTGTGTTTACTTTTCAGGACTATTTCGCCTGTAATTTGACAGATTATTCAGTAAACTGCATTAAAAAAAATTCCCCAAATATCCTCATATGTGCAGGTTGCATGCATTTAAGTTTTTTTTAGAGAGTTGTGTCCAAGAACAGGCAAATTGCTGCTCCAGCCTCTCCAAGTGCTGATGCTTCTGGGGAAGGGAATATGTGAGCACAAGTGGAAAGTTCTGGGGCCTGTGCACACACTCTGGGTTTGTGAAACTCCCCCTGAGCCCCACAATATTTTCCTTCCATCTTCCCCCGAGTAGTGGCAGCACTCAGGAATTGCTTCCCTCGGGATCTGAGGGAATATCCAAAGCTTTCCTCCTCCTCCTGCTTTGTGTTTTTTGTATTGTAGTACAGCAGGAATGGTTAAAGTTGTTTCAGCTTCAGAGATGGAGAGATTGAAGAAAGGAGTCGGAACAATCCTGTGTGAGGATGCACTTGGCTGTAATGAATTTTAATGGATTTTTGTCGGCTTGGCCCAATATTTTGATTTGATGTAGAATTCCATTTTTAATTTCGTGTCTATTCAGCAGATTTCTAAACAAATCTGGAAGCAGGGACTGGAACATCTCACAGGGAAGTCGATGGGAAGCAAATTCCTTTCTCACCCTCCACAGCTCCGTGCCAGGAGGGAGCAGCCAGGTGGGAATTGGGCTCTGCTCCCAGGGAACAGGGACAGGATGAGAGGGAATGGCCTGAAGCTGCTCCAAGGGAGGCTCAGGTTGGACATCAGGAGGAATTTCAACCAAGTCCATAAAAATGAACGTTCCTAAAACAAAGCAACCCCCACCAATTCCTTATTTTATGCTAATTTTTAGTGCTAAAGCTTTTTTTTTCAAATATAAACTTAATAAGAGCGAAATGCTAAGGACTTTCTAAATGTAATTTTATTGCATTTATCTCTCTAGTTGAAATTAATTATTCAGAGTCTTCATTAAAAATAAGCTTTGGTAAGTGACATTTTAAACRGGCCTTCAGAAGTGATTGCAGGGGGATGGTGATAAAGGACAGTGGCTAAAAGGAGGTGTAAAATACTTGAGCATTTTTAAACTGGGATGTGAGAACTTCCAGGGGAGTTGTTTGGACAATGTGGGAAATGTGATGAGCACACACACGTTGCTGCTGGCCTGGGAGCTGCCAGCACTGGCACTGTTTTATCGAGTGTTTGGTGGGGCTTTTAAATGTTTGGTGCAGAGAAAAGAGATGGAAGTTGTCTTTCTTTAAAAATAAAAATGTGTGGGTTTGAACAGGTGACTCTGGAAGTGCCCTAAACCCTGGTTCTCCAGAGGATATCCAGGAAAGCAACAGAACCCCCCATTTATTGCTTTCTTTCTAAAATCTGAGCTCCACGTGCACAGGAGGAGCTCTGGCAGAGCCTGCACTTGTCTGGGATGAGCCAAACATCTTCCAGAGCCTCCCCAGGTTTGCACTCCAGTGATCTTGGATTCCATGAGGAATCCCATATGCTGCAAGCAGCACATGCAGTCCCTGGAAGTGGGAGGCAGGGCATTGGAGCTTGGGGCTTTTGGAGCCAAAAAATCTGGGGTCAAGCATTTTATCTGTGCCAAAATTGGGATGCATTCATTGTTAGCTCCGTGACAGGGCCTTATCTTTCCCTRATGATGGATCATTTGGCACTTCGGCCTTGCCCAGACACGTGAATGTTCGAGTGTGTGCTCTGCTACAGCTGTAGAAACACTCTGGTTGTCACCAGCTTGGCTTAATTTGTGTTTCAGCAATTAGCCAAGGGAAAATAAACGAGCACCAGGCACGTTTGGGATGTTGGAGCAGTGCAAACAAGAGCGAGCTGTTTTTCCCTCCCCTAAAAAAAAAACCCTTTTGGGGTTTTGGGAAGCAAAGGGGAACACAACCAGAATTGCTCTCCTGAAGTTCTCCGTGAGCACAGCAGGAACAGTTTAACACCAAATCCACACCTCGGAATATCGAGGGATGGTGTGGCAGTGATGTTCACGATCCCTGCACACAGATCGAGTGCTGATCTGCATGTGCACACACTTGTTTACTTCATGTTTACTTTTGCAGTCCAGTGTAAGCTTAGCACGTCTCGAGTTATTTCCTTCTCCACTGTCATCAGGAGTGATAAGGGGTTTTTCTGGTTTCTCACACWCTAAATGCTTTTTGGTGTTTGGTTTTAGGTTTTTTTTAATGTGTGAAATTCACACAAGAAGTAGTTGGGTCTTGTTTTTGTTTAAAGTTCCAGTCTGGCCCTGTTTGCTCTGATGCTTCTTGTGCTGTTCATCTCCCTGCCCTGGAGGACAACAGACCGCTCTTTAACCGAGCTCATCATCCACTTCTGCAATAAATCCTTTCAAATGCTTCTTTCCTAGGAATTGCCCTACTGGAACTGGTGCATTACCATGCAAATTGGCCACAGTACCTCTGCAAACGCTCAGATTCTCCCAGAAAGAATTTGGTGCAGCCGTGATTTACAGACTTCCCCCTGTGTGTCCTGAATTGATGAATTCCTTATTGCTTCCCCAGGGGTCATGGACTTTTATATAATTCCATTGGAGCCATCCATCCTCTGAAAAAACTGCAGTGCTCGAGGTGGTGCAGGTGTCAAACTCGATGGATTGCCAGTGTCAGCGCTTGATCCGCGCCCGCGATGTCGGCAGAGGGAGCGAGGCCTAGAGGCCTCCCTGGGTTACTTAAACCAGAAACCTCTTCATGGATTATTTATCAGCTTTGCTCCTTTACATTCCTGTTCCCTCTGTGATTTTTTTTTTGCAGTGTTGTCCCTCAGACCACAGTGATCCTCAACAACGACCGGCAGAATTCCATCGTGGCCAAGATGGTGGGGCAGGAGGAGCCGCTGAGCAGAGCAGCGGATTCCCTGGAGAACATCCTCAGCAAGTTAGTAGCATTCCCTGGAATCCTCCCTTCATTCCCTCCTTGGGCAGGTCCGGTTTCAAAGGCAATTTGATGGGAAAATCGAGGAATGCTCGAGGTAACARTGAGGGGAAACATTGAATCTGGGCTTGGATAGTTTCTCTTGCTTCCCTTGTGGTGGGAGAGAACATCCTGGAGGAGCTGGGATTTAAGAAAGGATTTCCCATAGCTGGGGATTTTTCCACAGATGCACAATCCATTGGGAACACACCAAAATCCTGTATTGAACCAGCTGAAGGAGGAATGTGCAGTCCAAGGAAAACTTGGACTATCTAAAGCAAATTTTAAACAAGTGGAGCTGCGAGTTCTGGGTAAAAAATGGCCTTAATTAAAATGGTTTTATAAATTACTTGAATATTTCTTCTGTTTTGCACATGGGGCCTAGACTTTCCATAGAGGCAGATGTAGGAAGTTGATACCTAAGATTTTTTTATTCCTTCTGCTGTTTTTATTTTGCTGGATAGCTCCGAGTTACACAGGAGCAGACTGGCTTATAAAGGAGTCGATTTTACAGAACACATTTATTTTATGGATCAGTGCTTTTCATTCCCTCATAACAACGTGCAGGGCCATGAGTTGAACTCGATAACCCTGGGGTGTGGATATGTGGATATCCCATGCTTGCATTCCTGCTGGGGGGGTTGTTTCCCCGAGGTGAGCCCCGTTCCTTGCCCGCAGCGCGGTGCCCGGGCGCCGGCAGAACACCATCGTGGTGAAGGTGCCYGGCCACGACGACAGCCACAACGAGGACGGCGAGAGCGGCTCCGAGGCCAGCGACTCCGTGTCCAACAGCGGCCAGGTGGGCAGCCAGAGCATCGGCAACAACGTCACCCTCATCACCCTCAACTCCGAAGGTACGTGGGGAGCGCCAGGAGGAGARGAAATGGGGGAGCAGGGAATGATCTGAGGGACAGCTGGAAAATCCCCGCCTCGTGTCGTGGGTCTGAGCTGGAATTTTTAGGCAGTGATCAGACAGGAGTGAGGATTTCTGAATCATTTGCTTGCTTTGCCTCCTGAAAATATTTTTGAAGGCATCTGAGCCCAGGATTCTTCAGTTTTTGTAGATGTTCATACAACATGGGAGTTATTAGAAAGAGATTTTGGGTTCTGTCCTGTTTGTTTGGGGTTGTTTCCAAGGGTATTTATTTCTTTTGGGGTCACTGGGGAATTACAGCAGACTGAGACTGTGAAATTAAATATCAAATGTTCTTTTTGTGGAGTCTGGTAATGTTCCTGTATCAGAAATAGTGTGGCCAGCAGGACTCGAGAGGGAATTGTTCCCTGTGCTGGGCACGGCTGAGGCCACATCTGGAGCTCTGGGGTCAGGTTTGGGCTCCTCCAAGACAGACACTGAGGGGCTGGAGCGTGTCCAGGGAAGGGAATGGAGCTGGGAAGGGGCTGGAGCGGCTGAGGGAGCTGGGAAAGGGGCTCAGCCTGGAGAAAAGGAGGCTCAGGGGGGACCTTGTGGCTCTGCACAACTCCCTGACAGGAGGGGCAGCCGGGGGCGGTCAGGCTCTGCTCCCAGGGAACAGGGACAGGAGGAGAGGGAACGGCCTCAGGCTGGGCCAGGGGAGGCTCAGGTCAGACATCAGCAGGAATTTCCCCATGGAAAGGGTGCTCAGGGATTGGAACTGCCCAGGGAGGTTTGGAGTCCCCATCCCTGGAGGTGTCCAAGGAATTCCTGGAGGTGGCACTCAGTGCTCTGGGCTGGGGACAAGGTGGGGACTGGGCACAGGCTGGACTCTGATCCCAGAGCTCTTTTCCACCCTCAGTGATTCCAGAGTTCTCCCTGCTCTGWCAGCTACGCCAGGAGCAAAGCTGCCAACATCAGGAGGATGTTTGCTGTGTAATTCCCTTTCTGCCTTGGTCTGGCACAGCTTTGCATGACAAACGTGATGTTTTACCCATTGCTGGGCATGTAAATTCTGAAGAAACACCTAATCCATTAATGTCTGCAGATCTGATTTCCCTCAGACCTTTGGAACACTCATCCATTAAAAATCTCTGAGACTGATGAATGCTYTGAGGATCAGATCAGTGATGCCCCCTCCGCCTGCCCTTGCCCTTGCACAGGAGGGAATTGCTAAGTGCCCTCACCTGCAGGGTGGCACAAATTCAATGATTAATAAAGGAAGAGATGGAGAATAACAGGGCTGCTGTGCAGGGAGAGGCAAAGTCCCTGCAGCCCTTGGCTCTCATCAGCTGGGACAGAATTCCAGGTGGCTCTGAGGTGTGCAGAGGTAAAAGCTGAGGGGCTGAGGATGGAGAACCCAGCCCAGGACTGAGAGCACACACCAGGTGTTCAGCACAGCTCCACTCTGTCATCCTGGCTCTGGAAAGCCAAACTAAACTGTGTTTATAGTTGGGTTTATCCGGCTTCGTGGCACTGAGCTGTGGATGTTTTCAGGATTTAGGGAATGGATTTCTATGAAGGCACTGTTTGCTTTCTGCTGGTTGCTTTCATGTAATCATGATGATTTAAAAATTAGTGTAATTGCCTTTCTACCCCTGAAAAATAATTGTACAGGAGCACTGAGTTCCAGTAATGGTGTAGAACAAGGCTGGGTGTTTCTTGTGACTGAACACTGTGACTTCATTCCATGTGTTTTTTTAAAGTCCAGTTAATTTTGGCATGAATGTGTTCTTATTGTGAGTTTTGGAGTGCAGCATCTTCTCACTTCAAACACAGCAGTGCATTTTATTTAATTGTGAACATTCTAATTAGCCTTAAAACCAATGAGCTTTGCACAGTTCAGTGTCTTGTGCAGAACAAGGAACACAAGAAGAGCTTTTTTTAGTTTCACTGATACAGCTTTGGAGTGGGAGAGCCATTAAGTTTTATACACTAAATGTGAGGAAACTTATTTTATAAAGGTTTATTTTATAAAGGTTTATTTTATAATGGTTTATTTTGTAATGGTTGCATGGGCTGGATGTGATGGCCCAATTTCCTCTTTGGGTTTCACACACTGCACTTACACCTTCAGGGTGGTAAGAGAAGGCAAAGTTTGGTCTGTGCAGTTGTTTTGAGACTATTTTCCTGTGCTTTCCAGAGTTCTTGTGCATTTATAAAGTTCTGAAGATTCTGAATTGGATTTCCCCACCCTAAAATGCTGCAGCTGCTCTTTAGTGTCCTTCTTGCACAGAACTTCTTTTGTGAATCAATTCTTTAGGCCTTCATAGCTCTGAAGATACTGAATCCTGGAATGGTTTGGGTGGGAAGGGACCTTAAAGCTCATCCAGTTCCAACCCTGACACCTTCCACTGTCCCAGGCTGCTCCARGCCCTGTCCAACCTGGCCTTGGACACTGCCAGGGATCCAGGGGCAGCCACAGCTTCTCTGGGAAATCCATTCCAGGGCCTCCCCACCCTCCCAGGGAGGAATTCCTTCCCAATATTCCACCCAACCCTGCCCTCTGTTAGTTTGAAACCATTCCTTGTCCTGTCCCTCCAGATTCTGATGCAGAGACTCTCAAGCTAGAAATGCAAACATGTATTTTTGGAGCAGATAAGGGCAGACTGCTCTGCACTGTGTGCTAATTAAAGGACGACTGATATTTTTTCCAGAGAAAACTCCTCAGTCCCATTTTGTCTCTTCAGCTTGGCATGTGAAGCAGTCATTTGATAATGGCAGCGTTAAACAGYGCTCAGGATTTGCTTTCCAAATGGGAATCCAAGCAGCTCTCTGTACGTGGCCCAGACTTATCTGTGCACAGGATATTCCAGTTCAGGGCAGGATCAGATCTCACATGTGGGATGAGCCCTTGGAGCACTTTCCTGCCAAGCTGCTCAGGACAGGCACAGCCAGGGAGAAGGAACCGGAGCAGAGGAGGAGTGAACCTTTTGTCCCCTGAAACAAAATGATGTGGAGCTGATGGGAAGGCACTGAGGAGGCTTCAGCACTTGGTAAAGCCAAAGAAAATTATAAAAATTGAATTGCTTTGGGGTTTTTTTCAATTATTGGGAGCCAGCAGATGAACAAGAGTCTCTTGCAGGTGTCTGCCACAGTGATATCTGGAGTTAACACTGGCTCACCTCCACCCAAATAATACAAAGAGGCTTTAAACAAGAAAAAAAGGGCAAAATCCAAACTAGAAATCTGATTTTGTGACATGAAACACATTTTCCAAGGTTTTAAAAAGCCCTTTGAGTCCATGGATTTTAATTTTCTGAATTTTATTTGGCTCTTTTTTTATCTGAACTTTTAATCTGATCGCATCCTTCCATGAGTCATAAAATAAGGGAATCTCTCTTGGATTTAACCAAAACCGAGGCTTGTTCTTAACAAACAAGTGACCTCCCTGATGTTGTGCTGAGCCTGAAGAACCTGTGAGTGCAGGGCTGTTCCCAGAATATCTCCTGCTCCTGGATCCACAGGGCCCTGGGAATGAGCTGGGATTGTGTCTCCTTCAGCCMCAGCCTTTGTGTGCTATGGAATATTTACCTGGAGCACCAGATTCTTCTGGATTTAAACTGAAACAGGGCAGGGAATCCATCCTGGAATGGATTTCCCAGCAAAGCTGTGGCTGCCCCTGGGTCCCTGGAAGTGTCCAAGGCCAGGCTGGACAGGGCTTGGAGCAGCCTGGGATGGTGGAAGGTGTCAGGGTTGGAATTGGATCATCTCCAATGTCCCCTCCAACCCAAACCATTCCATGATTCCGTGATTTTTCTTTGATATTCACAAGGAAATGAAACCTTTCTTTCCCCCCACACAAGAACAGTCAAGTGAAAATCTCCACGTCTGTGTCCAGGCCGTGGGTGCTGCTCCTTAGCCAGAGTTCCCAGTGTCTGASCTGCATTTTGTGCTGGGAGGAGGTTTTGGGGAATGGACTTTAAAGCTCTTTAAGCTTTCTTTTAGCACAGCTTTCAATGCCACTGCTGCATCTGGAGCTGAATTTGCAGCCTGCTTGTCCCTCCCTTCCACACAGTTAATGATTTCTAATTAATAAAGTCAGTGCTCTGGAGTCCCTGCCAATTAATCACAGCCCCTGTGAACTCTTGCTAATTGCCAGGAGCTCATTTAAAAGATCACAGAATCATGGAATGGTTTGCCTTGGAAGGGACCTTGAAGCTCATCTCGTTCCAAACTCCCCCCATGATGCTGATGTTGAATCTTCTATACATCAGCCAAAATATTATTGAATTTCTCTAGAAATGGAGGTTTATTTTTGTAGGTTAGGATTTGTTTTTTTGGGGTTTATTTGAATTTTTTAAAGATTAATTCATCTTTCTGCCTCTCTGCACCTACCAGTCTTTTGCTGCCACTGCCAACTTTGCACCCAGCCTTGAGAGTAAAATAAACACAACTTCTTGGAGTGATGGAACATGTTAATTCAAGTGTTTCTGTGGGCAGGTGTTTCCTTTTGTTGTCTCTGGTTTTAAAGGAATGACTGACAGCTCCTAGGGAGGGAGCAGAGCTGGCCTTTGCTTTTAGGCTCCCACGTCAGACCAGGGGAGCGTATCCCGATGGAAAAATGTAACAGCTCAGTGTCTGTCACTTCCCTGGGTGGGAGAGCACATCCAGAGCAGCCCCTGTCTGGTTTTTGTTCTCTTGACAGGGCTTTTCTTGCTGCTGACCCCAGACTGGCTCCTCCTGTTCCCAGAGAAATCCTCGTTTGCGTGGCAGCCCCCGGCACGTCCCCAAACAGGGACATGGATGGTCAGCTGTGCTGAGAGATAAATGCACTTAATGCACTGAAAAAGGGTCAAAAGCAGCACTGAAAAGCAAACTGGGCTCAGCAGGATGGAGATAAAGGCAAATTTTGTGAGGTTGATAAAAGAACATTGGAGAGGAACTAGAAATTAGTGTGGCATGGAAATGGGGCTGTGAGGGCACAGAGGGAATCTGATAAAGCTGCCAGGACTTTCTGCACTGGAAGTAGAAATGATCAAGAGCCACTCCTGTGATGATCTAATATTTGGTGTAAAAAAAGGCAAGGAAGCACCTCTCCCCTCAAAGTGCAGGAAAATTCCCAGGATCACGGAATGGCTGGGGTTGGAAGGGAGCTCTGGAGATCACCCAGCCCCAGGCTGGAGCAGGTGGCACAGGGACCCATCCAGGTGGGCTTGGGATGTCTCCAGAGAGGGAGACTCCACACCCGGCCTGGGCAGCTGCTCCAGGCCTCTGCCACCCTCCAGGGAATGAAATTCTTCCTCAGTTAATTAAGGAAAGAAAAATAGGGCAAAATGAGAAGGTGGGTGATGAACTGAGCTCCARGTGAGCGTGTGCAGTCGTGCTTCACGGAGTTTAAGGGAAATGTGTTCTCTGACTGTGCTCCTCCTCCCCAGCTCGCATTTATGGATTTTTTTGGAAGTCTTTAAGGAACAGCAGCTGCAGTGCTGGTGGGGTTGGAGTCTGGCTCTTACAGTGCACTAAATAACCCACCTCCCCCAGATTCCATGCAGATACCACCTCTAAAGCCTGCTAATACACCTAAAGAACCATTCCARATGCCTTAGAGGATGTTTGAGTGCTGGGAGCCTCCAATGATCCCGATTTAGTCAAAAGTGTTGATGTATTTAATTGTTCAGAGAGAATTTCCATCCAATTCCCAGTCTGCTTTCTCCTTCCTTATCCATTCTCTCTCCTCCACACCACACCAGAGCTCAGGGCATTTGTGCCTCACCCAGAACTGGCCCTGAATTTCTTCTTTTCACCAGATTTTTGGGTGCCAGTCCTGTGTTTGCTCCCTGCAAAGTGCCAGATGTGTTGGCAGCCTGGCAGGACTGATTTTGATCTCAAATTAGCAATAATTCAGCTTTTGTGCCCTCACGGAGCTGCAGTGAGGCAGTGGATTCATGGTTAACTGCAGTCATGCTTAATGCAAAATGGTTATAAAATAAATTCCCTTTCTGTTGAAACTTTGAAAGCAGGAGGAAAATGCAAGAGATAATTTAGTGGGGGGATTGTGGTCATAGGTCAGAATAACAAGATAATGTCTTTTTTTCCAGGCTGGGAGCAATAAAAGAACAGTTGCATGTGGTAAAAACAGTATGTTCTGGACTCTGTGCCAGCAGAAAAAAAAAAAAGAGAGGGTTTTGCAAATTGAACAAAATCTTTGGTTCATGTAGGTTAACAGCGTTTGTTAAAAAAGTCTGCAGGCAAAAGGTGTTCCATAAGGAATGAAAATTCCTATATCCAGCAGCAATCCTGCGAGCTGCAGGGAAGTAAGGCTGCGATAGGCCGGAGGATAATTTATTCAGGCTTCCTAGAATTTCTTTGAAAAACRTACACATTGATCCAGAGATGTTTTTGCTTCGCCACATCTGCCCAAATTTTTCTACCCCAGTCCATTTATCTTGAGGAACAGCCTGTTGTTTTCCCTGATAATGGTAACCAGACTTGTGGTGAGGCCAGACACAGTGGCATGCTAAACAAGGCACAATTCATCCAAACCACTTTATTTTTCAGATGGCACCTGGTACTGGGAGCAGCAAGCAGCCAGCGTGACCTATCCTGGCTCGGGATAAAAAGGAAAGGATCAAATTAAAAAAAAAATATATATAAACAATTTGCAGGTGTCTTAAAAATATATTCAGGACAGGGCATGAAGTTCTGAYTTCAGCAGAAAAAACTTGAGGGATGAATTGCTACATACATCAACAATACATATTTTTTCTTGCAATTTACTAAATATAAGGAAGAAACTCCTCCCTGGGAGGGTGGTAAGGCCCTGGCACAGGTGCCCAGAGAAGCTGTGGCTGCCCCTGGATCCCTGGCAGTGTCCAAAGCCAGGTTGGMCGGGGCTTGGAGCAGCCTGGGATAGTGGAAGTGTCCCTGCCCATGGCAGGGGTGGGAGGAGATGGGTTTTAAGGTCCCTTCCAGGCCAGACCATTCCCTGGTTGTGTGGCTCTGCTGCAGCTGATAATCTGCTGTTGCAGTGATAAATCAGGATTGCACAATCCAACGTTTGCCTCATCCTGTCGTTACTCATCGCTGTAAACTCGCCCCTGACATGTGGGGTGACTCAACCCAAAGGTCGTGGTGGAAAAGCAGTTTGGAGTGTTTTGAGCTGCTTTTATGTTATATTTTACTGAGAACTTCTGGCTTGTAGTGTGATAAACCCCAGTGCAGGATTTGGAAATCCAGATGGTGCTTGCTCTGGGTCCTGCTCGGTGTGAAAAGGAGACGCTGTTTGGCCTGAACTCTGTCACCTTCTTTGGGGACTGCAAGGGTTAYGGAAACCAGGAATTGGTGACGTTGTCTGTGCCACAGAGGTCTCCTTTAAGGTCATTCAGTGAAAGAAAAGTCATGTAACTGAATGTTGTTCACGATAAATGACTGTAAAGCTCTCCATGGAAAGGCTGAGTGACCCCTCACTCAGCAAACCTTGTTTTACTCCACAAAGCTGAGCAAACATGGAAATCAAMTCCAAATGGTCCGTGTCAGTGGATACTGAAATACTGCTGGAGTGTTTTCTGCCCAGGTCCTATTAGCAGTGTGAGGAATTCTGGAAGTTTGGTTTGTGTCTGGAATGGGAGTCTCATCCTCAGCCCTGTGTTCCGTCCTCCACTTGAGTGGGGATTGGTCCTGAGCTCTGTTCCAGTTTCTGCTTAGTCTTGAGTCCACCAACTTTTGGCATTGCCTGCACAGGTTAATTGAAGTGAGGGCCAAATAATCCTTTGAATTTAATTTATTTATTTCATTAGATCCCTAGCATTCCTTTTTTTCCCCCCGACAATCTGAGAAACTGGAAAAGAAATAAAAAAGCTTCTTAATATATTGAGTGTGTGTGTGTCGGTGGGTATAGCTGTGCTGCTGATGGTCTTGTATTTGAATAAGAGGGAAGATGATTAGTGATTGATTACTTATCTTTCTGCTGGGCCTGGTCCTTGGTAAAGTGTTATTGAGAAAATAATGTAGCCAGTAAATATGAGGAAAAACCCAAATTTTGATTGGGATCTCTGGCTACATCCTAAATGATTCTCATTGCTTGATGTACTCCTTGTAAATGATTAAACGAGTTACTGTTCACTATTGATTGTCATTTCTTAACTCTATAATCTTGCTTAGCCTTGTTTTAATCTCATGGGTTTGGGGCTGGGGAATAACAAGGTTCAAAGCTGTTGGCTGCTTAAAATTTGCTGTGCTTTGAGAATATCCCAGAGGTGCAGTAATGTTCATTTTTAGGGGATGAGAACACTGGGCCTGGAGTGGTTTCTTAATGAAAGAGATCTCTGAGGGCAAGCTGGACATCTGGACTGGCTGCACCAGTTCCTGTGTAGGCCAGAACGTGAATGACAATAATTTTTGGTCACCGTTGGGGTGAATTTGGGTTTCCTTCTCTCAGTAGAAAGGCTGTGCTCAGCCGGGAAGCAAACTGGGGGAGATGAGGCAAGCTTCAGGAATGCTGGCTGTCTCCTGAGCCTGCCTGTGTGCTCAGGCTGTCCCAATGTGTGTTTCAGAGGATTACCCCAACGGGACGTGGCTGGGCGACGAGAACAACCCCGAGATGCGGGTGCGCTGCCCCATCACACCCGCGGACATGCTGCACATCAGCACCAACTGCCGCACGGCCGAGAAGATGGCCCTGACCCTGCTGGATTACCTCTTCCACAGGGAGATCCAGGCCATCTCCAACCTCTCGGGCCAGGGGAAGCACGGCAAGAAGCAGCTGGATCCTCTCATGATCTACGGGATTCGCTGTGAGTGAAGCTTGGGAGTGTGGAGGGTGCGGATAAGGCAGAAACCGAGGCGGTAAATGATATTTGAAGGGTGTGTTTGATGTGTGTTGAGATGTTCTGGTGCCTTTTGTTTGTGAAGGAGGTTTAGGATTTTTAGGAGGAAATCCTAATGGGCTGGTTTACTTCAGTTGGTGGGTATTCACCAGACATTCCTCAGTCTTTTATTCTGAATTCCGACTTCTTTGCAGCCGCCAGCTGTGAGTGCAGTAAATATTGTAGAAATAATAAGTCACACAAATTTCAATGCTGTTCAAGTGCTCAGACCAGCACGGTCCTGAACCTCCGTTTCTGACTTCCCATTTATGTCTCTTTTTTCAAAAGGCTTGCTGAAATTGTGATGGCAAAAGTTGGCAATGTCAGGATCATAAAATCTGTGGATTCACAGTAGGAATGCACAGGATGCTGATGGATTTCTGTCTGCTCCATGTGCATGAGTCTTTGGATGATTTAAGCTGTTATGGAGCTCTGAACTGATATTACTTGTGTTAAAGGCACAATCTTTGTCCATTTAAGAGGAATCAAACGTGGTTTCATACAGAACAAAGGCACAGCCACTGGTTTGAAATGAAAAGAGGAATCTGGACGTGTGCATCGTGTTCTGGTGTGGTGACTTCTAGTGAACACATTGAGGACAGCCAAGTCTGTTCCCTGTGCTTTATTTCCAGGAAATTAAGATAACCAGGATTTGGGGAGAAGGTTCTTCTGCCAGGTGGTGGTTGAGCACTGGAACCAGGGAATGGGCACAGCCCAGAGCTCCAGGAGCGTTTGGACAGCGCTCCCAGGGACAGGCTGGGATTGCTGGGGTGTCTGTGCAGGGCCAGATTAGAATCCTTGAACTGGATTCTAATAACCCAGGAGGTCTTGTTGCTGAAAGATTCTTGATAGTCACATTTTGTGTAGGTCACCAGTGGACCTGCAGTGGGAATAGTTTGTTCTCCTGGTGAGTTTTGTATGGAATTGGCAATTTGAAACGCCAGGTAAGGCTTAAGAACGTGTCAGCAAGGGAATATTTGGGGTGGTGTTTGAAGAACTGGCTGTGTGGTAGTCACAGGGGAGGGAGTGTGAACGGTGTTTGATGATGGCAGGAAACACATTCCTGTTGACCTGCTGTTGTTTCAGGCTGTTTTGGGGAAATTGACAACCAAATCTAGCCACTCAGGTGGTTGCATTAGGGCAATTTTTGCTTCATTATTTACCTGAAGCAGAAGACTTCAGGCTTCTTTTACAAAGACATTAAATACGTGTTCTTAAGAGAGATGGTAATTCAAATTAATGCTGATCTCCAAAGCCTTTTTGTCTGCTGATCTCATCAGTGTCACTGATTTTGTTCCTGTGCTTTTTTAAAACATGGATTTTTGTTGGGAGCTTTTAGAAACACTAAGAAATGGATCTTGCTCCAGTGTTAAAGCAATTCCCAGGCAGTTCTTTCCCCATCCCTTAAATCTGAGAGCACAAATCACATGGGTCAGTTTGTAACTGGTTGTGGAGGAAGATGAGATGTTTGCCAGTGTGAGCATGGGGAAGGAATGTGTCCATGTGACCAAGGGCTCAAGCTGGGGATTATGTCATTGCTGTGAGGCATTCTGACCATGAAGAAATGGGATTATGGAAGTGATTCCTGCAGCTGGAGAAGGTCTGGAATGGCACAGATGTGAGAGCAGGGGATCATGAGCAGCAATCAGTGTCTGATGGCGTGAGCACTGTTTGGGATCCAGGTATCTGGAACAACTTCATTCCTTCCTAACGCTGGCTGGTGCGTTGCTTTATTTTGGGAGCCAGGCCATAAAAAACCAAGGATTTCTGGAGAAAAGAGACCCTGTGTGCATCTGGCCAGAGATGACTGGGTTGGTTAGGGAAATGTTGATGCTTCTTGAGATTTGCTACCAGCAAGGACAGAGGATCCTGTGGCAACCACTGAAGAAAACACATGAAAAGTTGATGGAGCAGCAAATTTAACAGCGCTCCAGAAATGATGATTTCACTTAACAACCTCATATGTCATCACTGGGAGTAATTAAGGGGGAGTGGAATTGGATTCCAGCAGCCTGGTGAGGAACGTGGAGGACTCGGCTCTCGAGGATGGGATGGTGCCCATGCTCAGCTCAGTGGCACAACTCCTGCTGAGCTCACGTGTGCCATGATCCCATCCCTGTGTTCCCTGACTGGGAAGAGCCCTGCCATCCCATATCCCCTTCCCCAGTCCACACACATCTGGTTTTCATCCATGCAGTGTTGTCCCAGAAAATCGACCCAAACCCGAGTTTCCCTGGCAGGGGAACCCCTCAGTGCTGGTCCCAGCAGTGGGATTTGCTCCTGCTCTGAGCAGTCCTGCTTTGATGCCTTAATTCAAACAGAAATGAAAAATCCAATGTCATCAGCTTGGCCTATGCCAATCACAGCCAGAGGAGCCCAAGGAAATAGAAAGGATTTCATTTCTCCTTTCGTTTCAAGTTTCTTGCAGTTTGTCAGTGGAAAGATATTCCATCCTTTTTTTTTCTTTTTTTTCTATAAGAAAACCACCAAGCAAATCTGTATTTAATAGAGAAAGTATTTTATATAATATGCAGAAAGTATAGAAAACGAAGAGATGTGTGTTATTAAAAATTCTTGATGCTCTGCGGAAGGTTTACCACAAGAAGAGAGGAAAGTTTATCTTTGCAAGTCTAAATTTTCACTTGGGGTAGGAATTTGCTTGTGGGGTGGCAGTGGTATTGAGGAGAGTTTTTGGGCAAGAAACCAGAATGACTTCAACACAATCTCTGTCATTAAATAGCTCATTACCCCAGCCCTGCTAAAAATGGAGACGTTTGCTGGTGAAATCCGATACAAGAACATCCTCAGCTGTAATTTTCTTTGCCTAACAGAAAATACAGGTTTAGCTCTTTGGAGATTTTACAGCAATTTCCACGAGTGAATTGGAAACAACCAGATTCCCAAATTCAGAATTTTGCAGTTATAAGAAATGGTATAATAGAAAAGATGATTTTCCATGGCATGTTGGAAAAAAGGGAGAGGGGGGTTCTGAAGCTCAGAAAAGAAAATTTATCAGTAGCCCTTATTCTTCAAAATAATCTAAGTAATTAAATGAAAACAATATAACATTAGTTACTTATAATATATTTTTATATCTATTTTATCTATATTATTGTGTGTAACTTTGTGTATCACTTCTCTGCAAGCCTCTTGCTCTGCCCATGGCTTTTTGCAGACTCTCACCAATCATTTTGCCACTTATTTGTCAGTTCTGGTTAATTATTCCAAGAGGACGGAAGAGCAGAAGCTCCAAATTTAATGCAGAATTTGTGCTTGGGTGCAGGAAGGAGATCCGGATTCATGAATTGCATTCAGGGGAACCTTCTGTTATTGGACCCCAAAATCCCAGTTTTGGCTCCAGACAGCCTCTGCTGCTCAGGGAATTATTTATGCACGTGGAAATAGCTCTCATGTTAGGGACAGGGTCGTTGCTGGAAAAAACCCCTCAGAAACATAAATCCCCCACCCAAACCCTCCTGTGCTCACACAGGGGAGGAAACCGTGGTGAAAAATTTTGGTGAATTTTCCCATCTGCTTCCAAGACTATTTCATAGAGTGAATTTTCCCGTTTTCCTTTCAATTTCATCCAGAATACACCCCTGTCTTTTAAATACCACAAAACAAAATGTTAGCTGGGGATACCTATGATAAAATCGGATTTTTCACTCTGAATGATGCATTTTCTGCTTCAATTGCCAAATAACTTCCCTTTTTAAGACACGAAAACGCAGCACAGAAAGAAATCCCTCATCAAAGCTTGGTGTTGCTGTTATATAAAACATTGCTTCCAGTAGGGATGGGAGCACTTTTCCTACTGCAGGAGTTGAAAGAGATGTTAATACACTCTGAAAGGAGTTGTGTCCTCAGCAGAGGCCAAATGGAATTAAACACTGGCTCTGCTTCTCAAAAATCCACACACCAGCGCTGGGGCTGCAGCCCACACACGGCTGCTTAATAGGAAACACATTTGGCTGTGGAATTGATGTCAGTGAGATGAGTTTATGTATGGAGAGAGAAATATAAACAGAAACGTTGGTGCACGCACCCGAAGCCCAGGCAGGTTGGGCCGGTTGAAGCCGCCGCCGCTGTCGTGGAAAACGTGTGGGGAGCTCAGCACTGTTAAGTTCCTCTTAACGAAGAGCCTGAGCTTAGTAACAACGCAGGATAAACAGCAAATATATCACATTTCTGTCCTTCTCAAGGATTGTCCTGCTCGGAAATACTGGAGGAAGGGCAGGAAGTTCTCATGGATGAACTGAGCTCGGATGTTTCTCACCAGAGGATCTGTTTTGTGAGGCACTCCAGGCTGGTGCTGTTTTATGGGATGTTTGTCGTGGAATCCTGGAATGGTTTGGGTTGGAARGACCTTAAAGAGTCAGTCCCACCCCCTGCCACGGGCAGGGACACCTTCCACTGTCCCAGGGGTCTGCAAACCCTGTGCAGCCTGGCCTTGGGCACTTCCAGGGATCCAGGGGCAGCCACAGCTGCTCTGGGAAATCCATTCCAGGGCCTCCCCACCCTCACAGGGAACAATTCCCAATATCCCATCTAACCCTGCCCTCTGGCAGTGGGAAGCCATTCCCTGTGGCCTGGCACTCCAGGCCCTTGTAAATATTTCTCTCCATCTTCTGTCTCCCTTCAGGTGCTCGAAACAAACATTGCAGTTACTGAGGGCATGCACTGAAAATACCAAATGTCATCAGTATTTTCTATTCTTTTACGTTTCCACCTCCAAAAGCCTTTTTTATCACTGCATTTTTATTAACTCCACCAATTTTTCCTTCTTCCTCATTTCCTTCCTAATATTTGTCCTGGTTTTTGCATTTTCTTTGCCTTCCKTTCATTTCCTGTTTATAATTTTGGGCTTCTYGTGTCTCATTTCTGAATATCCCACAAGTCACTGGCTGTTAAGAATATTTAATAATATCCCATGGTTTAAAAGGGTGACACCTACATGCTGCAATCCTGAACATCAGCAGTTGTGGATGTGCGTCCAGACCTTGGATTCCGTCTGGAAATGCTGGAGAGCCTCAAGGAAAATGATCCAAATTGGCATTTTGTCCCGTGTCTTTAACATTTCATCAGCACCAGAAATTGATGGATTTCTGTGATTTGGATATTGGTGATTGTTGTTTCAATCCCTGCCCTTGGCAGACAGGAATCAGCCATGGATACTCTGGAGGAGCGGGGCAGTGGCACTGCTCAGCGCAGGAATTTCCTGAGGATCCCTGAGCTGTTGAACCCATCTGCTGTTTCCTCATGGTACAGGATCTTAACTCCTCTTCCCAGCGATGGTAGCCTGAACAGGAGTCCTGTGGTTTGTGTCTCATGGATGAGCTAATCCTGTGGTCCCTGGAAATACTTTTTGCCAACATTTTCTTCTCCCAGTGATAAATACCACAGGCTGTAGTTCTTGGGAAATAAAGACCRACTTCAGCCTGTTCCTGTGGTGTTATCACAGAACCCTGGAATTGTTTGCTTTGGAAGGGACYTGGATCAGTCCTTTCCAACGCCCTGGATGGGCAGGGACACTTTGCGCCGGACCGGGTTGCTCAGGTCAGATGCTGTGGGACACTTCTCCTCCTCTGGATGGCTCAGGGYGAGGACAGGTTTCATTTGAGGGTGAAGGGTCGAGTAAAAGCAGAGGAGAATTTGCCCAGTTCTGCAGTATCGTGCCCGTGGCAGATGAGGGGAGTTGGAGCAGGTCCTGCTGAGCTTTGTGCTGGTCAGAACCTGGACTCTGAGCCTTGCCAGGGCTCTGCTCCCCCTGGCAGGGTCAGGAAAGCTGGGCTGGGCTTTGCTGGGAAGGCCACGAGTGGTGGCTGTTGTCAGGGACAGAACGGAGGAGAGGCCGCAGAGCTGTTGAACTCTCTCCTCCTCAGGAGCAAAGTCTGAGAGTTCAGCACGTCTTTAAAAAGCAAGAAGTGAAAGAAATCATTTCTGTTGGGCTTTTCTCCTCTCTGAAGAGCTTTAATTCCTGTTGGTCCAGCGCCCTCGGGAAGGGCCTCGTGCTGCTGCTGCTGCTCTCACACGTTGTCTCCCTCAGAGCTGCACAAGTCTGGCTTCAGTTCCACAGAGCTGCTGCTTTGTGAATCAATTAAATGCTGCCACATGCAGGGCACTGATAACCTCTTTTGAGGCCAGGCAAGAAGATAATGGGAGAACCCATTGAGTTTATCTCAGCACCACAGTTCTCATCCATGGCATCAATGCTGGCACTTGTTTTCAGCTGGAACTCGGTGCTGCCTGGAGTTTGCTTCTTTCCTAGGCACTTCTCTTGATTTCAATTATTTTCCTGGCCAGTCCCTGTTAATAAACCGAAAAAAAAAGGCAGCAATTTTGAGGAAAGAAAAGAAATTGTGTTTTCTCTTTCCTCCTCACACTTCTCTTGTTGTCCTTGCATTATACAAGTGAGGAATTAAATTTTCCATTCTTGGAAAAGCAGCAGTGGAGTCTGTCAGTCCCCGCTGATGTGTGTGATATGCTGTCAGGCACTTGTGAGTCCTGGGCTCTCCAGAAAATAGAAAATGAACGTATGAGGTCACTTGGACCATCTCTTTCCACACTCCTTCCATCCCTCGGTGCTTTTCCCTTTTGGCCAGATGTAGTTCAAGTACGTGCTGAAGTGTGCAGGTCTTCACTGCTGCAGAGGCAGCTAAAAACAGTCCTGTGAGGCTGGGGATAGAAAAGCAGCTTTTTCAGGGGCTTTAAGTGTTGTTTCAGGAGTGTATAAGGAAAAAAAGGACAAGTTGGGTAATTTGAAGATGGGCTCTTTGGGAAAGTTTCTGCTGCAGCTGCTGTAACTCAGTTAAGTGCTGGTTTTTGTAATGGTAATCCAGGGAGTTTGCAYAGATTTCAGAGGTCATTTGATATTAGATTATCATTATTAGATTAGATATTCCTCTATTAACAACTSCTGGTGTCAGCAAGGAGCACTGGGCTGCTCAGAACTCGTGTCTTGGGTGTGATGTGCAAGGCTCCCCTTTGTCAGCACTGAAGATCCATCCCAGCTCTGGAGTTCCAAGTGGAACAGAGGCTTCTCTGTGTCCCTGCTGTACCCAGGCTGTTTTCCTTGGGCTGATTCCTCCCACATGGAACTTCTCCAGTGTTTTGACTGTCTGCAGTGGAGTCGCTCCAGCCCTGCTGTCCCTTCAGGGCTGGTTCAGAGGGTGCGGGGTGTGCTCTGCTCTCCCCACGTGCCCAGGAGGCTGCTGCTTCCCCACCGCCACTCAGGCAGAAATAAAAGCTCCCCCTGAACTTCCAGCGGGCTCCAAACAAGAAATATTTGCTATCGAAAGCCTATAAATGGCAAAAATTGAGCTTTGGCAGGGTGGGTTAGGACAACACRAAGAGTCTGAGGAAGTCTTTGATCCCTGATGTTTGGAGAGAGGAAAAGCAGCTCAGCTGGGCACGGATTGATCAGCCCCAAACTAACCTACATCCCTCTGGAAAGGGCACCGCTGCCTGCGGGGAGAGCTCCAGAGAGCTTTTCCTTCCGCGCCTTTGAACTCCCTGCTCTGCCTTTCCCAAGGGTTAAAACGGGGATCGAGGAGATGCCTGGAGCCGGCTGCGAGTCGATGAGCCCATCGGGATGAGCCCAGGATGATCCCACCAGGATGAGCCCATTGGGATGATCCCATCGGGATGATCCCACCGGGATGAGCCCACCGGGATGAGCCCACCAGGATGGCAAACACCCAGCCCATGCTGCCAAAGGAGGACTCCCTGCTGGATTCCCACACCCCCTGCTGCCCTTCCCAAGCTTTTGGAAAGGGTTGGCACGGCACAATTCCGTGCTGGGGAGGTTTATTTCCATTGGACTCGCAGCCTCCCAGACTGAGAATTTGACACCCCACTAGATGGCAATATTTGAATGCTGATGGCTCCTTCCATAAATCGGAATAAAACGGGTTCTGCTCGTTGTAAAATAGGTAAAAATAGCCTGGCTGCTTTTCCAGAGAGGTGCTGAGGTGTGAGTGAGCGTAGGAGCTCTCCTGCTCTGGAACAGGATTCCTTGGTGGAATTTGGAGATTCTAGGTCCTAATTAACTTGAATTTTTTATTTTTGCAAGTTCTGGTAGGGTTCTTTTAATTCGAAGAACAAAGGCATTTAAAATAATTTAAATTTTCACGTCTCCTCTGAATCTATGACTTGTTAAAGATGAAATACTCAGGCAAATATTCTAAATAAATATTAATGAACAGAGTAATGACTTGGTAGCTGAATTTGCCTTCCCTCCTCCCTCTCTCCAAGTTCCCAACAGCTCCTCCCGTCTCCTTTTGGACGTTGTGGGTGAGAGCAGTGCCATGGAAAGTGATTTTTGTTGACAGGATGGATTTCCAGGCCTGTGACATTGGAGGARCCTCCACGGCTCTGCCATCCCCGAGTTTTCCATCCCAAACCCGAAACATCCCTGATTTCGGAGGGRGAAGTGCCTCCCAGCTGTGGAGATCATCCCCCCAGCTGTCACACGAGTAAACAATTCCTGTTTTCCAATGATTTCAATATGGGCAGGGCAAGCCCTGGATGAGGTTTGGAGAATCAAAGCCTGAAGGCTCAAGGAGGAATTCCAGAGGTGCTTCAGTTTTTCCTCTGCTCCCCCAGTGTTCAGAGCAGCAGATTTTGCTGTCATGTGCTCTTGGTTTAATCAAAATGACTCCAAATGTATGACCCTGCTGAGAAAAAATGAATTTTGGGAGCCAAAACCCCCAAAAATCAG
Organism: Parotia lawesii; assembly: GCA_003713295.1. Classification (NCBI taxonomy): domain Eukaryota; kingdom Metazoa; phylum Chordata; class Aves; order Passeriformes; family Paradisaeidae; genus Parotia; species Parotia lawesii. The sequence continues at coordinate 1,905,959 of RAHM01000023.1, read as the reverse complement.
CCCCTTCTCCTCTCCGAGCAGGCAGGAGCTGAAGCCTTTGTTTCTGGTAGTATCCATCATGTTCCTGTCAATTTAAAAGGATTCTGTCCATCACATTTAAATGATGAATTCCCCATCCTGTTGCTTTTCTGTAGATTTTAAAAATTAGAGGGAATTGGAAAATGAAGGAGCAGTGACCCGAATCTGCTTGGATTCTGGATTTAATATAAATCAATCTTTATTTTATGCACGTGGCTGTCGGGTTCTGTGCTGCACTTTCCCAAATCTTTCCAAATGCACCAAAACCAGCAGGAATTTCTGGGCCACCTCAGCCTAACTCTGCCAAATCCATGAAAATACTGATTTACCTTTTTATTTTCTAAGGAAATCTGGGATTCGTGGAGAATGGGAAGCAGCACAAACTCGGGAGTGTGCAAATGGAACTCTTGACGTGGAGTTTGTTTTTGGGAGCTGCTTCTGAGTGCGGGATCAGGATGGGATATTTCGTGTCTGGTTTTGATCTCACAAATGTCTTCTCTACCTCCTCAATTTGTTCTTAATTGGATTTCTTCACAGTTTCATGTTTTGTGGGAATTGTTTTGTCTGCTCCCTGACTTCTGACCTTTAAGAAAGAGAGGATTACTTCCTCAGGGACGTTGTTTTCCCAGGATTTTCTTCATTTATAATTAATCCTGGTTTTTAGAAAACCCCAACCCTTTCTCTCCTTATTTTGTACATCAGATCCTCCAAAAATTTGGGAGTGTTGAATCATTCCCGACACAATCTCTCTGTTTGTACCAAACCAAATCTTTTTTTCCTTTGCATTTCCAAGGTTTTTTATTTCCTTTAAGAACCACTGGAAGATTTCTTTCAGAACTGCTTTTGTTGCTCTTTTTAATTTTACTTTAACTCCCCCAGATCTCTCCCTGTGTCTCTGATCCAGGCAGTGGAAGGCACAGCTCAGCATGCTGCACCTGTTGGCTTTTAAAGCTGACTTGAATTTCCCTGAATTTTTTCCTTCTTCCTGAGCTTTTCCCTGCTAAGATTGGAATGTTGATCCTTGATTTCCCCCTTTTTCCCCCSCTGTGTCTCCCTGAATTCCGTTTGCAGCCCTTTTTGTCTCCCAAGCTGCAGCCAGGATCTCTCTGGTCTGTAGAAATCACCCAAACTCCTGCCATTTATTAAATCACTGAATTATTTTTAAGTCTCTGGTGTGTTTTTCATGGAAAGCTTTGTTTAGGAAATTAGGTTCTTCCCCCAAAAAGCAAACTTTGGGCCTTTAGYGTTTAAAAACAAGGACACCTTTTTTTTTTGGAGACACCATCCATGAAAAGATCCCTAAAATCACACTCRGCCAGTCTTAAATCATCTAAATCCCGTGCTTTTATTCTTGTTTTATCTTCCAAAATATTGTCTTTTTGTCCAAGTGCTGATTTATATTCCTGACCGGATTTTTTATGTGCTGTTCTGTGGCTCGTGGATGCTCTGCTCTGTAAAATGTCCGTGTTTGATGCAGCTTTGGAGAGGAAATGGTCCAAGAAAAGTCAAATCCCTTCTCCCTCAAGCATTCCTGTCTTTTCTCCTATGACCTTCCCTAAGTGAAAGGTCTCATTTGCAATATCCTGCTTTTCCGAGCGTGTTTGGTGTTTGACGTGCTGGGAATGAGGCAGCTGGGAGCTCTCCTGCCTGGAATYGTGTGTGGATGGGGAACAGAGTCAGCACGCTGCACTTCTCTGCTATTGTGTGCACATGTTTTGGGGATTTCTCTCTCTGCTGCAGGTAAATCATCTTCTTAATGGCACTGGGAACTTTTTATCTGCTTGAGAACTCCTCCACTGCYGTTAGGTTGAGATTTTTCCTGGTAGGAAATGTCTTGCTGAAGAGCTGCTTGTGAAACAACATTTTAGCTTGTGATAGCAGCTGCAGAGATTTTACATCTGAAGTTAATTTCACTTTTCTATCAGTTATCTTTGTGCTTTAGGGTTAATTTTTCAGGCCTGATTTGCACCTGGCTGGGTCTGCAGTTATGGTAAAAACCAGTTTGACACACCTGACAGCAACTGGGAATTTCATGAATTAAGGGAAAGAAATGAGGATGCCTGGCTTGGAAAATCTGTGCYTGATGTTTTAGGGCTCTGCAGCCAAAATCTTCCTGTCTGCCCGTGCCCTGGCTGTCTGTTTTCCAGGTTTCCTCTGGAGCTGTGTTCTCCCCATGGAGGTGTCTCTGCCAGAATTTTCTGGCCATTCCTTATCACACTGATTAAATGATCAATTGGATCAGGAGGGAGAATCATGGAATGGTTTGGGATGCAGRGATTTAAAATTTATCCAATCCMAATCCYTGCCACAGGCRGGGACACCTTCCACTATCCCAGGTTATTCCAGCCCGGCCTTGGACACTGCCAGGGATCCAGGGGCAGCCACAGCTTCTCTGGGAATCTGTGCCAGGGCCTCCCCACCCTCCCAGGGAAGGATTCCCTCCCAAGATCCCATCTATCCCTGCCCTCTGGCAGTTTGCAGAAGGTTTTTTTCCCCAAAGCACTTTTGGGGATGTTCTGTGTCCCGCTCTGGTGCTCGGCCTGTTCCTCACACTGCACCTGAGCCTCCTGTCCTGAACAATTGAGATCGCTTTGATTTCTCTTTGAATCAAGTGGCATCCCGGAATATTCCACGGATTGAATCAAGTGACATCCCGGGATATCCCATGGATTGAATCAAGTGGCATACCGGGATATCCCGCGGATTACAGTGGAACAGTTAAAATTCCCRGCCAGGCAGCTTTTCCCGGGGATTTTCTCTGCCTGCAGTGCAGCCCCTGGCCAGGGCAGCACCCACCACGGAAGCCATTAAAGGGCAGTTACGAGTGAAATACGGGCTTTTTTCTCCAAACCCCRCCCAGAGCCTGTGCCGGTGTTTTCTGAGGGACTCTCGGGTGTCTCTGTGCTCCTGAGGGTGGGGCAGGGGCTCAGACCCCGCCGCTGTTGTTGTTGGCCGGCCCTGGGCACGCCGCTGCCGGGCCTTTCCTTCTGTGGGAGCGCGCCCGCGGTGCCTGAGGCTGAGCAGGGCGGGCTCGSGTTAGATCCAGAGCGTGCTCTGCTTTTGCTGACACCTSTGCAAAGAGGGTTCCTGAGGCTGAGCAGGGCGGGCTCGGGTTARATCCAGAGCGTGCTCTGCTTTTGCTGACACCTCTGCAAAGGAAACCCGTGCAAAGGCAGCACATGGGGGTTGCAGCCCGTCTCCCTCCTTCCCCATCTTGGAGACGCCACACGGGGTTGTAAAGTGCTCTTGAGTTCTTGCCGTCGCTTAAAAGTGAGAAATCTTGAGGTCTTTCAAGCACTTTTGGATTAGATTTTGGGTTCCAGTGTTTTCCTCCTGTGTGTTCTCTCCTTTATTTCAAGTTGCTCCTAAAGCATTGAAAAAAATCAATTTTATTTTCAAAAACGATGCCACAAGAGATCCAGTTCTCCACTTGGCTCTGCCAGAGCCTGCAAATTTCAGGCTTTCAGGACTCCGGGCTCATTTGTAATTCAGAGGAAACTATGAAGCTTTTAGCTTGTGTAAACCTGGAATTTTGTGGCTCCAGGCTTGAAACCATTTGTCTTGCAGGAGCAGCCCATATCCTGTTCTTTAGGTTCTATATACAACAGCTTAAGCAAGTCCTTCACAGGATTAGGAGCCCATCTGAGAGTGAGATGGAAAGCCCAGTAAGTGGAAAAGTGGGAAAGATTCTTTTACTTTGCAGGGTAGGGAAAGGAAAATGAGAATTTTAGAGATTCTTTGAGCTTTGTCCTGTGGAGTAAAAGCATCCGTGGCAGCTTTCACAGCCTTGGCTTGTTCAGCGCTGCACATCTAAATTCAGAAGTACTGAAGGTTTAGGGACTGTTAAATATTCAGCGAGTTCTGTTTGGATTTAGGGGGTTTGAACCTCATAGAAACAGGGAATCCTAAGATGGTTTGGGTGGGAAGGACCTTAAAGTTCATTTAATTCCACCCCTGCCGTGGGCAGGGACACCTTCCATCGTTCCAGGGTGCTCCAACCTGGCCTTGGACATTTCCAGGGGCAGCCACAGCTTCTCTGGGAATCTGTGCCAGGGCCTCACCTCCCTCAAAGGGAAGAATTCCTTCCCAATATCCCACCTAACCCATCCCCTATCAGTTTAAAGCCATTCCCCCTTGTCCTGTCCATGTGAAAAATCCCTCTCCCTCTTTTTCAGATGGGCAAATCATGGATTTTTCAGGGTTCTTTTTTAATTCTGCAGCCATGAGGATTAGGAGATTTTTGCTCTCAAGTGTTGATGCTTTAGGAAAATCCAAACCCCTCAGAAGCTCACAACAAAATGGTGAAAGTGTGGAATAATTCAAGGCCCTCGGAGCAGCTGACAGCGCACAACATTCCCAGTTAAATTCCCAGTTTTAAAGCCAGTCCTCGCCGTATTTATGGAGCACTTTGGCAACTTAGCACCGAGGGCTGCGAAGGGCATCCTGTGGCTCTTAAAGTGCCTCAGTTCTGGGAGTGACTTTGCAGAGGATCCTCATTTTGTGTTGTGTTTTTACTGGATTCAGATCAATTTTGAACTGAGCTTTAAAAGAGTTGATTTTTTTTCTCTTTATAGGGAGTTTTATGCAGTTTCCTACTTCAGTAGGAGGCAGTTTTGTACTCCTACAGTCAGACTTGTGGTGGGGCACTGTCAGTGAGAAATAATCCTTGATCCAGCTTTGGCTCTGGAGTGCTGGATCCTCCTCTTGGTTTGGCACAGCTTGGCTGTAGCAACGCAGCTTCCACGGATCCCAGCGCAGGTGATAAAATTCCATGGATTGCTGGCATTTTTTACATCCAGAACTGTGCAAATGAACAATTACTGTGTTTTGGGAGTAAATTTTGTTGAATTCSTGTCACTGCACAGCTTTGGGGGTCTTTGCACAGGTACAGAGCCTGCTCAGAGCTGGTGGTGACCTCGTGTGTGGGACTGGGTGTGTCCTCTCCTTGTTTTCTGGAAAATCYAGGTCTGTGCTGATTTTTATCCTCTTTTTCCATAATTCCAGGCCACCTGTTTTACAAATTTGGCATCACAGAGTCGGACTGGTACCGCATCAAGCAGAGCATCGACTCCAAGTGCAGGACAGCCTGGAGGAGGAAGCAGCGAGGGCAGAGCCTGGCTGTGAAAAGCTTCTCCAGGAGAACCCCTTCATCCTCCTCCTACAGCGGCTCAGGTAAAAACCAAACCTTCCCCCCCAAACAATGAATCCCGGTTGGTTTCCAAGGTGCCTGGATGCTAATTTGGATGCCTGGCTTTGCTGAGGTGCTGAGAATGGGGAATCCTGGAATGGTTTGGGTGGGAAGGGGCCTCAAAGCTCATCCAGTGCCACCCCTGCCATGGGCAGGGACACCTCCCACTATCCCAGGTTATTCCAGCCTGGCCTTGGTCACTTCCAGGGATCCAGGGGCAGCCACAGCTTCTCTGGGCACCCTGTGCCAGGGCCTCAGCACCCTCCCAGCCAAGAATTCCTTCCCAATATCCCCCCTAACCCTACTTTCTGTCCACCCCCATGGATCCAGCTCCTGCAGCTTTGTTTGTATTTTTACCACGCTCAGCTCTTTGAGTAGAAATTCCAAATGTCCCTGAAATTGTTGTTCCTAAGAGGAATCAAGTGACTAAATCCTTCCCAGAGTGTTCACACCGTTCAGTGGGACGTGCTAAATGCTGTTCCTGAAGCGTTTTTCTCTGCAGACGTGAAATGTGCTGTAGGTGATTCCATATTTCCATCTAGGTATGGAGGCCTGAATAATAACAACTGAAAAACCCTGACCTCAGGAGTGTTCTCTGAGGACATTTCTGGCTCATGCTTTTAATATAAAGCAGTGTTCTGGGACATTTGTACATTATATATTAAAACCAGGGCTTTGGAAGGCAGCCCAAAGAAAAGGAAGTCAGTTTATTTGCCTGCATAAAATTTTTGGTTGCATGTTAACACTAACCACTGTAGCTCATGCAAAGAATGACAAAATCTGCTTTCAATGGAAAATTTTATGTGCTGGAACAGGGAATCCCATCCAAAATTCTCGAATTAAAACAACTAATCAATGTAATGATAACCATAAGCTCTCTATGTTGATGGGGTTTTTACTTTCAGTCTTTTAGCAATCAGTATTTCAGGATAAAAAGGCAGCAGTAAGTGGATGTTCCAGCCTGTGCTCATTAGCCTGTACTTCTTGAGTGGTGGTGAGATTTATTATTCAAATTATTCAGCTTTAATTTGTTTTGGAGGTTGGGAGACACCTGTGTAGAGATTTAAAAACAGAGTCAGTGGATTCCTGTCTCYTGCAGGCTGTAGGATCATAAGTTTGGGTGGGTTTCTTGTTGTAGTTAAGCTGAGATTTTTCCCCTCAGTTCCACTTTTGGATTAGATTTTGGGTTCCAGTGTTTTCCTCCTGTGTGTTCTCTCCTTTATTTCAAATCGCTCCTACAAATAAATTAAAGCATTGAAAAAATCAATTTTATTTTCAAAAACGATGCTACAAGAAATCCAGTTCTCCACTTGGCTCTGTCAGAGCCTGCAAATTTCAGGCTTTCAGGACTCTGGGCTCATTTGTAATTCAGAGGAAACTACGGAGCTTCAGATTTTCCCCATTTTTCCCCTCAGTTCCACTAAATTGATTGGTGAGTAAAATGTTCCCTGGGCACAGAGACACCTGAATTCCCTCCTGAGGAACCTGGGCTATGCAAGGTGTCCTTGCCCATGGCATGGGATAAGCTTTAATTCCCTTCYATCCAACCCAAACCATCCCAAACCTTTGGGATTTCAGCAGTGCTGTGGGAGCAGGGAGGGACAGACACTCAGGGGATTCTGCAGGAGCCACCTTGGAATTCTGGGGGGTGTCCAGGCTGCCTCATTAAACCAGAGTGGAGCTGGCTGCCCCTGCTCCATCAATCCCCGGGATCTCCCAGGAGTTTTTATGGCACCTGCTCATCCCACACATCCCAGGGTAGCAGGGAGGTGGCTTTGTCCCTGTGGAGGTGGCTTTGTCCCAGCTCAGCCGAGGCACCTTGGCCTGTCCCTGGCCTGTCCCTGGCAGGGCTGTCYGGGCCGTGCAGCAGGAGCAGAGTCCAGGCAGGAATATTAAAAGCTGCCTTTGGTAATGTCCTGGGAAACGTTCCCGTGAATCCAGAGGCCTTTGTTAATTCTCTTTAAAATATTGCTCTTACTCAGAGTGGCTTTGGCACCGTTTTTTGGGAGGCTGGAAAGGTGGGGGAGGAATTCAGTGCTGTGAAAAACACAGACTTTATAAAATCTGAGCACTCCGCAGAGTCAGGGGCGCTTTGAGAAGCTCCTTTTCATCCCCAAACCCACCAGGAGTGGGATTTCACCTGGAGAGAGAGGAGGAGGGATGAGGAGAAACAGGAGAGCGGGTTGGGAGGCTCTACGAGTATTTAGGGAAAAGAAAGAGAAGGAAAATGCGGATTCCCACATTTTTAAGAGGTAACCGTGGCCTGCCAGGGCTGTAATTCCACCTCCGTGCTCAGGTAACTTCACAAACCGCTCACACTCTGCCTCTGTGGTTGGACATCCCTGGAAGCCCTCGGTGGAGTTACAGCATCACCATTCCCAGGCATCTGTTGCTGATTATCCCGTGCAGCGGAGGAGCAGAATTCCTGCTGCCAGCTCCGGCAATATCCACAGCTCTGGAGGGAAGCAGCTCTGCCTCGCCGAGCTGTGGCAGCAGAGCTGTCACACGGGGCTTTGGGCAGGGTGACACGTGAACCAGCCGGGTTCTACAGCAGGTTCAGGGGGCACTTTAGGGTGACCCTGGAAATTCAGCTGCTTGAGGAGCTGCCTTTGCCACTGTCCCAGCTCCCAGTTCAGATTCCAGGTGCTCCTGGGCCGTGGTCGCTGCTGTCTGCAGCAGAAAACCTGGATCAGGTTTCACTGGGAAGGATGTGGGGATACAGCACTGGAGTTCCTTCCATAACATTCTCTGAGCTGTTCCCAGCTGCTCTGGCTTTGGCTCTCCTCAGGCTCCTATTCCAAAAATCATGGAATCCCAGACTGGTTTGGGTGGGAAGGACCTTAACGCTCATCCCACTCCCATTCCAGGGACGCCTTCCACCATCCCAGGGTGCTCCAAGCCCTGTCCAGCCTGGAACACTTCCTGAGATATTCCTAAATCCTGGTCGCTGCAGCGCTGGAAACCCTTCCCTATCAATGGGAGGACTGAGATTTCAGAGCTGTTTTTAGCAGCAATTTGCCTAGTTAAAAAAAATATAAAAATGGCAGCCTGAAATCACTCAGCCGTGCCCTGACTTTGGTTTCCCTGGCTCTGAGGAATTCTGAGGATGACTGAACACAGTAACATGTTGTCACCATCCTTGGAGACATCCAAATCCACCTGGATACAGCCCAAAACCATCAGTTCTGCTTGCCCATGGTTTGAGGAAGGACATTGGATTAGGATAAAATCATCTCCAGAGGCCACTTCTAACCTCATTTATTTGGGATTTTAATTTTTTTTAATGAATTATTGCACACAGCATAAATAATTCTGAATTATTTGCATCACAGCAGGATTGTTGTTCAAATTCACTCCTCTGCACTTGTTGGAAATGTCAGAGCTTTGAGGCTTTTCCTGCTTGTTGGGATTTACAGTTCCTGGAGCACATGGCTTTGATTGGAGTGTGGTTAAAAGTGACAACAGATTCCCTCTCTGCTCTGTTTATCACATGGAAAAATTAACTCTGGAAGTGACAGCAGAGCAGGAGGCTGAGCCCACAGACCCTCCAAGGCTCTGGGCTTGGAATTTCGTGTTCAAGGGGGATCAGCCTGCAGGGAAAATCATGTCTGGGGAGCCTAGTGGGAACACACAAATGGATTTTCTTTATCCTTCACCCCCAGAGATATTAATTAAGATTTTTCTACACTTAATTTACTTAAATTTAGGCAGAAGTTGGTTTTCCTGATTTTCCCTGGCTCTTTGCTTGAATCCATTGCCCTTTTTTTGGAAAGGAGGTGTTGACTGCCATGGTTTGCTCTGCTCTTGGAGCCAACATTTCAGTACCTAAGGTGTGTTTTTCCCATGTGTTTTCCCAACCAGAGAAACCCACGTGGCTGCCATGATAATTTCACTGGATATTCCTTGGGAAAGGGTTGGAGTCTGTGCAGGGAAGGCCGTAGGAAATGAGGGGTTTGGGAGGAGGATTAATTGAAAAGTGCCTTCTTCCTTCCTTTTCATTTCTCTTCAGATTGTTCAAGCTGTTATCACYGTTTTCCATGTTGGAATTTTTAATTAGTTCCCTGACTCTGGGATTTTTATGTGGATTTAGGCCTGTGCTGAGGTGTCACATTGAAAACGGGATGTGCAGCCAAATCCTCAGAGCTGTTCCACACAGCTGGGGGCTGAGGCAGGGGGAGGTGATGGTTTACAACTCACAGGTTTATTTCCATTCTTCTGGAATGTTTTTCCTGCTTTTTTGGGTTCGGGGATGGTTAATCCATCCATTAAGCTTCCCTTGCTGGGACTAGTACAAGGAAGTGCATCCCTGGTTGTGAGGAGAGGTGTGAGGGTGGAGCTCTGGGCACCAGGAAAACGATTTTGAATTCCAGAATTCCCAAGCATGAATCCCTCCTGCTGTGGAATCTGTCCCTTCTYCCAGAAAACAAGCGACAGGATGAGAGCAAATGTCCTTAAAGTTGCACCAGGGGAAGTTTGGGTTGGATATCAGGAAAAATTCCTTCATGGAAGGGGTTGTCCAGCATTGGAATGGGCTGCCCAGGGCAGTGGTGGARTCTCTCCCTGGAAGTGTCCAGAAATCCCATGGATGTGGCACTTGGGGACGTGGTCAGTGGTGACCGTGGTGGTGGTGTTGGACTTGATGATCTTAAAGGTCTTTTCCACCCTTAACCATTCCATGATTCCATGAAAATGAAAATCCTCAAGTGATAAATAGGAAGCGGAATAGGGACAGATCAGAAAATGCCAAAGGTTTTGCCTTAAAAAGTGATTTTAACTGAGAATTGAACCCACCTATCCTTGAAGGTTCTTTGGGAATGCTGTGGATAACGTGGCACTGCAGGGGCTGTCGGGTTCGTGTCCAAGCTGTCCCTTGGGAACTCGTGGAAAATTTCGGAGCAGGAGTTCAGCTGTGGCTCCTCCTGCCAGGGATTCTCCAGGAATCCAAACTGGAAATGTGAGGCTCGACGGTTTCCAGGGATTTATCGCTGCTGACAGCTCCTCTCCCTGAGCTRTGTGTGCTCCTCATGGTTGTGTTTGTTTGTAGTGGGGAATGTTTATAAAGATGGATAAATATTCCCTTTGTCTGCTCGGAGATGAAAAGAAAAACAAGATTCATAAAGGATGTGTTGTTTTTAGATGTGGCTGAATCCTCTCTCTTCTTTCTTCCTAAGAAGAAAAAAAAACTTACACAAATTTCCAGAAAATAAAGAAAAAACCCAAGTTTGGTTGTTGTGGTGAAGCCAAATTTAAATCTATTTATAGGTGACCATGGGAGAGGTCCAAGGTGATTCCATCCAGGCTGTGGCTCCTCTTGCACCTCCAAAAAGCACAATAATTTCTGTCCTTTGAAGCCAAAAATGACTTAAAAATCAAGACTTTGGGACCTTATAGTTAAAAATGTATTTCAGTATGTGCATATCATAAATACATATAAATATATATTTATCTGCTGTGGGTTTTATTTCTTTGATGATCTTTTATTGCATAACTTAATCAGAAAATAAATATAAATGAAGGATTCTGTATTTGCACGCTGTGGTTTGACTGAGGGCGAGTTGTAACTCAGCTCAGTTAAATTCCATAGGGAGAGACTGGGAAACATGATGGAAAGATCAAATCCTGAGGGAATTTGTCCTTCAAAATCCTGAGGGAATTTGTCCCTCGGAATCCTGAGGGAATTTATCCCTCAAAATCCTGAGGGAATTTGTCCCTCGGAATCCTGAGGGAATTTGTCCCTCAAAATCCTGAGGGAATTTGTCCCTCGGAATCCTGAGGGAATTTGTCCCTCAGAATCCTGAGGGAATCCTGTTGGGAGCCCTGAAGGAGCACATGAGCAGCAGTGGATTTTCTCAGTCGTCCCAACAAAATGCTAATTGTAAATTAAAAACCAGAGAAATTAATTGCATCAAATATTAGGAATAAAGTAATGGAAATGGGAGAAAAAGTGAAAGACAGACTCAGGTAAGGTTTTTTTTGGGATATCCATTTCTTCCAGTGGCCATGACAAAGCCACTGGTATCCCAATTGGAAAAAATCCCATTTTCATTTGGTTGATGGGGCAGTTTTTGTACAAGGTTCAGCACTTTTCATTTTCTCAGTCCCACCTGGAATTCTGTGCAGCAAATTCCAGTGTACAGCAGTGCAGGAAAAGCTGGAATTGCACAGGGAGCAAGCAGGCTGCATTTAAGGAATTATAACCAGTGCAGTCACCTGCTCAGATGTAAGGGATTAAAGGTGTGTGTCTAACAGGCAGCAAAAACATGGATTTGTTGTGTTTCCCTCAGTTCCTGTGAAGTTTGTGGCTGGAATTCTGTGTTCCAGCTCGTTAACAGGACCAGAGCTGCCTGAATTGTTAAACAAGTCAACTTTTCAACAAATAAATAAATATTAACTTGGTGGTTTGGAGTTCCCAGTTCCCATGCTCAGGCCTAAACCTCAAAATTATCTCCTTGCCCAAACATTTGCAGACAGGAGGAAAAAAACCTCTTAAATGGCTGATTTTATTAAAGAACATTCCCGTTAAAATATTTGAGTGGATAAAACTCATTCCTGCAGAACTAACAGTGTGTTTTCAGAATAAATCTTGGAGTATTAAGCAGATATATTAAAAATTAATGATTTCTGTCCTTTTTACTTGCCTTTTGCCTCTTCGGTTTAGAAGAATCCTTTCCCTGCAGCTGGAAAACCTCAGAATGGATCTGTGATGTGTCCAATGCAAGTTTTTACCCTGTGGAAATCCCACTGAGGTTTTCCTGGTGGTTTTTGTCCCTGTTACATGAAGATAACTCCCATTTTTTATGTTTAACATTCCCTTTTTCAGGGGCATTTCCACTCTGCAGTGGGAGGTGTGTTTAAATTAAATAAATCAAGAAATCCACCTGTCATTTTGAGGTTCAAAACTACAATTCCAGACCTCATGTGTGTCAATATGAATTACAGGGGATGGATCTTGAAAAACAATTGGGATTTCCCCTTAATTTATCTGATAATTTCATTTCTCAGGATAGGCAGGATGGGTTTTTGAAGGTGWCCTTGGGGTGGTGGTGGCAGAAATTGTTCTCAGCCTCTCAGGTGAACAGAAAACATTGAATTCCTTAGGAAACCTCCATGGTTTTGTTCTGATGTGACTTTTACAGCTGCAGAATCTGTGATTTAGATGCAAAAGTTGCTTTTTTTTAAACAGGAGCTGTCMCAGCCTTTGGAATTCTGTGGGATTTGGAGCAAATATCCACCATGCACAGGGGTATTAATGGATAAATGACCTGCATCCACTGACTGCATTTGTTTCCCATGGGTTTTAGGAACCGTTTGGGATATGCACATAAAATAAAGCTGGATTTTGGTCTCTTTTTTCCAGAGGGATCCCAGAGCTCGGTGTCAGCTTCCAGTGAGATGCAGCAGAACCAGCCCCAGGCCCTGCACTAYGCCCTGGCCAACGCTCAGCAGGTCCAGATCCACCAGATTGGAGAGGATGGACAAGTCCAAGTAGTATGTCCTCAACTTTTCCTGAACTTCTCCTTCCCAACCAGCCAGAAGTCTGCTGCAGCTGCAGTGTAATGTTTGATTTTTAAATCAGAACCTGCCATCACTTCAGATTCCCAGAAAATAAACACTGGAGGCTTATGGGAAAAAACCCAAATTTGAGTTATTTGACAAAAATTCCATGCAGGGTTTCCTCACGTAATCAGTGCAAATTAATGCACTTTGATTATTATGTAGAGAATTATCAATCTTGTCCTGTCTTGTGTTTACTCACTGTGTGATTTACACTCAGAGGGAGTTCTGGGGTGACTTCAACAGCAAAATCACGTTTATTTATTTGTTTTTCTGTAAAACTGCATTCTCAGGCACTTTTGAACATCTGGGAGCTGAGTCCTTCCCATGTGTGTTCGTTTAGCTCCGTGTCTATCAGTGAAAGTTCTAAATATTGACATTTTTTAAGCCTGACACTCCCACCACAACTCAGGCCCAATGATTTTTATGTGTGCTTTTGGTGTACCCTGAAAAAAACACCTTCACTTAAATTCTTGTGTCCCACAGGGCACTACAAGGATTGTTTGAAATTCAGATTATTTTTAAAAAGTGTCCTCAGTGAAATAATTCCCATTCTGCAGGAATTGGGGGAAATCTTCCTTTTCCACTTTGCCATAACTTTTCAGTATTATCCTGGGAATTTCTTTGTCTTTTGAATTCCATGTAGATTTTAAAAGTGTTTTTTCTTCTGGGTCTGCGGGTGAGATTTAATTGATGGCTGGAAAGTATTTTTCAAGTCTTGAAGGACAAGATAGAAAGGAAAATTGTAAGAAATATATGACTTTAATTGAACAAATGGTTTGTTTATAGATGGAAGTGATAACAATTTGCCTCATTAAAAGATCTGGACGTACTAATTATCTTCAAATTGTGGACTCCAGGAAAAAACCCACTATAAATGCATCTTCTAAACATTTCATCTTTTTCCTGGGAGCCCTGAGAGTTTGATGTGAAGGAGGAAAAGTGATTTTAATCTCCCCCTGGGCTGGGCAGTGCTCTAATTTTCTATCCAGCTCCTATTGTCAGAGGGACACTTTCAGTGTGGTTTTTCTCCCTATAAATAGCCGGTTTCCTTCCAGAGGAAATGAAACTGTTGGAAATAGAGGGATCAGTGTGTCTTTGAAAATCACAGGCAATTGTTCTTGTGTTATAAAATCAGAGGGGCCTTTGACAGAATTCCAAATGATTATCTTTAATCTCATGCGGGCATATTAAAATGAACACAAAGCTTTATAAAACCTCGAGGAGGTTATTTAGAATCCAATCTCCCCTCAGGTGAATCACAGTGGCTGGGCTGGGCAGGATGCACAAGGAATTCCAGTCACTCTTCTCTGTGCTGGGAACAAATGGGACCAGGCTGGAGTGGTGGGAATGGCAATACCAAATATTACAGGATTAAAACCATCAGGGCAGATCATCACCAAAATAAATCAGGGGAATTGTTCAAATTAATGATTTCCTGCCAAATGCCAGCAGCTGAGCGTCCTTGGTGTGGTCTGTGCTCCACCAGAGCTGTGTCAATGAGCAAAATTAGGTGGATAATGAGATGCCTTTGGAAACCTCACTCTGGGTGATATTAGTGTTGCTGTGTCTGTTTTAAAACTGACTTTTCCAGGTCTTTAAATTGAATTAAAGTTTCAGTTTACAAAGCGAGTCAGCCCTGGGCTTTGTGTACCAGTCAAAAAGGCAAGAGAAAATTGCACTTCTTAATTGTTATTTATTATTATTATTATTATTATTATTATTATTATTACTACTACCATGCCTGTTTTCCTTCCCCTTAAGTGGGAATGAACCATTCTTTGGTCCAAGTCCCTCTGCTTTTATTTCCATCCAAAGCTGGGGCAGTACAGATGCACTTTGCTTTTTAAAACTCCCTTCAGTGGTTTCCTCGCACATTTTGCTTCTCTCCATAAAACTCTGCTGACTCTAAGGCAGGAGCTGCTTCCTCGAGTTGTGATTTTCCTCTGATGCTCCTTGGTGTTTTCTTTTGTTGTGGATCCCACAGGGCCATCTCCACATAGCCCAGGTGCCCCAGGGGGAGCAGGTCCAGATCACGCAGGACAGCGAGGTGAGCAAAGCCTGGGGGGTCTCACTGTGGAACTGCACCCCTGAGAGCTGAGAAAAACCAGAAAATGTGCTGGAGCCAGGATAAAATGTGGTTTAGAACCTGCTGCTTCTGTCTCTGGGGTTTTTGGGGGGGTTCTTTGTTATTATTATTATTTTTATTTATTTTATTTTTAGCATTTTGATTTATTTTTTTCCTCCCTCACCAGCCAAAACATCTCAGTGTGTGTTAATTGTTCCATAAGGCTGATGATCTTTGGAAATTTAGTACTTACAGAGTACAACAGGAAACCAGTTCAGGTGCTTGCACTGCCTTGAAAATGAAATTATTCTATTTAGGTTGATGAACTAAACGTGGTCAGAACACTCAGGGCCTTTAATGGTTGAACAGGAGTTGGAGACACCTTCAGCCACCATCTAATAAAGAAATATTCCAGAAGGGATTTACCCTTCATTCCTGACCAACTCAGCTGCCACTGCAGTATTTGCACTTCTTAATTTTTTTTCCAGAAATGGAAATGGATAAATTCAATCCTAAACCCTCCAATTTTGACTCGGGCAAACCTATTCCCAAATCCAGGTGGATTTCCCTGTGTATTTGCTGCAGTTGTTGGTTATTTAGGAATAGATGGATGCTCCTGACTGCTAAAACTGCTCTTGGATTTCTTGTGCACTTTGTTTAAATGAAGAAGGAATAGAAAAATCAGGTTCAACATTAATACAGGCAACAATTTGAATCTGTCCCATTTCCCTGTCAAGGTTTTTCCCTYGCTGGGAAGTGGATCTGCCTGGGTTAGTTTAATCCCTGTCCAAAGAACCCAAATCACAGCTCATAAAACCACTTTGTGAAGGAATATTGTTAACACAGGCAGCTACTGGAGAATAAATATTATCATAAAAATTCTATAAATATTATAGTTAAAGGCTTGTCCTTTGAAGGGCCTGTCAGGCCTTGAGAGAAAGAAGAAAGGATTAAAATATCCTGGCTCTAATGTGTGGTGCTGCCATAAAACTGGAGGAGGTTTTGGGTAAAGAACCACTTTAAAAACTGATGATTCAGCAGAGGTTGTTGGAATGGATCCTGAGGTTCCAGCACACCCTGGATCCTTTGGCTCTTCTTGTCTGTGGGACTTTCAAGGGCTGCGTTTGTCCCTGACAGATGAAAACATCTGGTTTTAAATTGATGACAATGTACACAAGTGAGAGAGGAGCTGCCAGCAGGAGAAACTGCACAAAAAATTGGGATTTTGTCTCCAAAATGTGCTGTTTCACTGCAAGGCTCTGCTTGGGCAGCTGCCTTCCCTTAATCCAAGTGTACTTTTGGAAAGACATCTGTGAGCATGTGAATAAAAACTTCATGTCATAAAGATTTCCTGATTGGACTTTGTAGCTTTAAATACTTTGCTTTATTGGGAATGGGGKTTTTTTTGTAATAGATGCAATCCCTGTGATAGAACTGTGCTGGTTTTCAGTAGGGAATGAGGACAAAATAAAAAGCAAATAGTAAATAGCTCTGCAACCCCGTGAAAGTGTTACATTGCTAATTCTGGGTTAGTAAGGGTTGGATTTCAATTTGCAGCTTTATATAAAGAAGAAAAACCAAAAGTTTTACCTCAGAAAAATTTTGCATAAAAATACATTCTCCAGTAACTTCCAAAAGCGAAATGTGCCAGGTGTGAAACTTCCTTGCTTTTGAGGCTGATTGGAGCTGGATTGCCTAAAGAACCTTCAGCAGAACTCCCTAAACTCATGGGTTTCCTTCATACTGAMACAGATTTTTTGCAGCTTTTGAAATCCCAGACTCGTGCTGATTGTCCGTTCTCTCCTTTTCCAGGGAAACCTGCAGATACACCAAGTCCACGTGGGTCAGGATGGGCAGGTAGGACCAGGACTGAGTTTAAGCCGCGTTTTCCTTGGTCTTTGAGGTAGCATTGGGATAATCCCTCGTTTTTAGTGCCTGTTTTACAGAGTGAAACCTGCTCCGGGGCCTTCCTTGCCCCATAATAACTTGCAAAATGATAAAACGTGACTGAAATATTTGAAGTACAGAAAGCATTTGGCCCAGCTTGGTTCATCATTCCTGCAAGATATTTTCTCCCTCTGTTTCCTCCTTCCTTTGGCCTCTTCCCGTGTCCGTGGAGGAGCTGGATTGGTGGCAGTGTGTACGGGGTGTTCTTGTCTGCTTTCCTCCGTCACCAGATGTGGCCTCAGTCCCTGTGAACCCAACATTTATTGCTGGCCTTGCAGCAGTTACTCTTTTCCCCTCATTGTTTAATTTCTCATGGCATGGCTGTCCTGGGAGAAGCAGATCTTCCCTGTCTGCCTTTGTTCTCGTTGGTCAGGAGGTTTTATGAGGTGCTTTTGCAAACGGGAGGTGAGGAAAAGCAGCTTTTCCTTGGATGAGGAGTCACAAACACGGAACGGAGCAGGGTTCCCAGGTCAGGTGCAGCAGAACTGCTCATGTTTGATCTCAGGTGTGACACAGAGCACAAAAATCTTCCTGCAAGAAGCTTTGGGGCCAGGCCACTGAAATCAAGAGTGTGAGGAATTGTTTGGTTCCTGGTGGATATGGATAACTGGGAGACATCCCGGGTCCTGCTCAGGATGGAGGGTCTGCCTTCAGCAGGGTTTGGAGCTCAGAGGAGCCCCCAGCACTCTGAACTTTGGACCACGTGCAGTATTTGGCTTTCAAMAAGAAAAATAAAGCCCTGGAAGTGTTCTTTGCTCAGGGCTGCGTCGGAGGTGCTTTAGCAGAAGGGAATCTCGAACAGGTGATTTTTTGGAGACGTTGTTTCGGTATTTATTGGGTTTTTTYCCTCTGTGAAACATTGCTGTCCAAATTGCACCTCTTTGTAGAACTAATACTGGGTGGTTTTATGTCTCTGAGTGTGGCACGTAGRTTAAGTTGAATTTATTTGTAATTAAAACCTCACAGCATTATTTTCCCCTTGACTTATCTGTTCCTGTGTAGATCAGTGTGTCCACGTGTCTGTGCATGCACAGGGCTATGTGAGATGGGGAAGAAAACCATGAATAATTCTCTTTTTTGGGATTGAAATCATGTTGTCTGTCTGTCTGTACTATCACACAGCACACCAGATTTGGGATAATCTCGCTCCTGCCTAAGTGGTTGTTGGCTGCACACACGTGTGTGGGAAATCAGTTTAACATCCAGTTTTTGTGGAATTTTTTTTTAACTAACTGTGCTCTGAGCTCTGCTTTTAAACTTTCCTTTAAAACAACGGATGAAGTGCTGGGATTTTGCTTTTCCTTCACTCACTCAGCTGTGTTTTGGTGCAAAAGAACTTCAGTGTCTTGAGCATCCCCAGCCAGGAGCTGCCAGGAACATTCCCAGGAACCCTCAGCTCCTCCAGAAGTATTTGCTGGGAAATGGTTATTTTTCGGTGGATTAAAAACCAGGAGCAAGCAGATATTTAAGGGATTTTTAGCTCTGCTCTGCATTAATTACTGAAAGCTTYGTCAGCAGCTGAAGCACTGGAGGGGTGAGGAGCACTCCCATGATGGGGGGAGCAGAGGGGAGCTCTGAGGCTGCTCASTTGGAGCTGTGAGCCCCTCAAACTGCCCAGGAGAACGAGTTAAACGAGTTCAGCTAAACCCTGCTCGTGGTTTAAGGCTGGGAGCTGTAACTGATCCGTTTTCCTTGGCACCGGGAGCGGGATGAGAGCAGGGAACGTGGCCCGGGATGAGGGGCAGGGAAACACAGAACAAAGCAGCAGCTTCCAGGCAGCTGCTCCAGGAGGCTCCTGCAGTTCTCCCACCTGTCCATTGTTTTCCAGGCTTTTTCCTGCATGTTTTGAAGCCTCATTCACCCTGCCAAGGGACACAGGAACATGGATAGTCAGGAATAACGTGGGGCTTCTGTGACTGAGTGTTTTCAGCTGAGCAATAAGTGTATCCTCACTAAGGAGCTGAATCTGAGCCTGGCTGCTGAGTATTCCCTGTGAAATTCCTGCTGGGCTGCTGTTTTCCATGGTTTACTGTGCACAGAGCTGATGTTGGGGTTCCCCTGTGCTGGTGAGGTTTGGTGCTGCTGCAGCTTTTCCCTCCCAATCCCGAGGGAAAGGTTCACAACACAGGAATTTGGGAATTTCCTGGGAAGCGAGGCAGAAAATGGCACAAACCTGCCATGAAATGGTAGCAGGGAAATCTCCAAGGTGCCAGAGGTGCTCAGGCACCAATCCTGGCTTTTCTGCAGAATTTTGCTGGTTGGAACTTTTCCCCCTCCTTGCCTTGTCTGTGCTGGTAGTTGCTCTGAACTCAGATTTTGTTTTTCTGGCATCACCGTCCGTGGAATTAATGAAGCCATTCCAAAAGGAGCTCTGTCTACCTCCACATGTGTTCTATTAGCTGCAAGTTTCGGATTTCAGTGCACGTTTAATAAAAACACCAAACTGCAAAAATAATTAAAGCTTCACATTAGCAAAGGCTTGAAACCTTGGAAAAGTGGGAATTTTTTTTTTTTTTTTGGGTCCTTGCATTTTACCCTTAGGAATTACCTGAGGTTTTCACATTTGTCTCCTCTGATTACCTGCCCTGCTTCTTCCCCACCTCCATCCTTTTCTTCCTTGGAGTTTTGATCGTCCCAGGAAATGTTCAGTGTGTCCTGTGCCTCAGGGATACACCTGGGATATAAAGAACAGGACAATTCCAGCGGTTTGCCATTCCTTCATTCTGCTTTTTAGCCATTCCACGTTACACACCCTCACAGCCAGTGTTCCTCCAGTTTAGGGATTAATTACAGCAGCACCAGGCAAACGGTCTTTAATTAATTGCCCGGTTCTCAAATGGAGGAGTTGATGTCCTTTAAAATGTAAAATAGGATTGTGTGCGTTCCAGGAGAGCCAGCAATTTGTTCTGCTGCAGGAATGAGAAACCCGGGACGGTTGCAGCGTTTAATTCACTGTAGGGGAAAAGCAGGAGAATCCGGGACAGGTTTGGCAGCAAAAAGCAAAGTGCAGAGAGCTTTGGTAGGACCTGTTGGTGTGTAAAGCTGCAGGATTGCTTCTGCCACGTTGTTCTTCCAAAAAAAAGCCGGGATTTTGTGTAATTGTGGATACAAGCGTGTCCCAGGTGAGTCTGGAATCAAAGGGATGCTCTGAGACCCCTCTGGAGAGAGGGAAGGGATCCCATTCCCACACATTTTCCTGCTGTTTGATGAGGTTTGGGGATGGAGCAGGAATTGCATTTTCTTTCCCTGAACTTTTCCTCTGACAACTTTAATAATAAGATACTAACCAAAACTCAATCTATTATCCCCAAACTCAATCTATTATCCCCAAACTCAATATATTACCCAAAATAACACAAGAACCATCTTATGCAATTTTTAATTTGTATATAATGCATTTAGTTGGAAAATTCTAGATTTAAATACACTGAAAGCCTTTATTTCAGTTGCTCAGTCACAGATGAATCCAAGGCTGGAAGTTTTTTCCCTATCCCTAATCCAGGAGCAGTAGAGGGCAGTAGCATTAAGATGATCCTCGTTTGTTTTCTGAAGGAAGGAGGAGGGAATTTGGAGTGGGAGAAATGAGCTGCTCCTTGTAAAGGGATCTTTTGGTGGGGACAGGGATGCTCCCAGTGGAATTTCCATGCTGCTGGTGCTGCTTTGGGATTCCAAAAGCTTCTCCCTGTTCCAGCACATCTCCTGGGGTAACACACACAGAGGAATGGTCGTTACAAGAAAAAAAAATAAATTAAATTAAAAACTCAGTGCAGCTCAGCTGGAGCTGAAAAACTCCTTGATTGGCATGGAGAAAAATGAGTTATTATTTGTAACTGATATTTCTTCAGGAATTGTAGGAAATTGTCCTGAATTTGCTCCTGGTTTTAGGAGCAAAAAGGAAAAGAATGGTTTGGAAACAATTGTGCTCTGTGCAAAATCCCAGAGTATTTATGGAGAATTTATGGAGACTCTATTTATGGCTAAAATAAAAGTGTTTAAATACTTAGTTATACTTAAATAGAAGCATTTTACTGGCAAGATTTCTTGGGTTTGCTTGAGGATTTTTGTGCACAAACTTTTTAATTTGCTGTTCATAGAGCTGTTCTCAACTTTGTCCCTCAGAGTTATTGATCCAAAACACAAAACTCACCATATTTAGTCCTGAAAACATAATTTTTAGGCAAAGTAGCATTTTAGCAGATGAAAATGGAGAAATTTTCTTTCAAAGCAGTCCTGAAATTCAGGATTAAAAAAGCTTGAGGGAAAATCCTGCGACTTGGTGATCAGTACCATCCAAAATATCTCTAGAAAAATTAAATTATAAGGAAAACAGGCATGTTTCTCTCAAGTCTGGCTTAAGAAGTAAGTGGAATAAAACATTTCGGTTGTATATTTGTGCGTGTGACACAGATTTCTGTGGGGTTAATTTGTAGCCCCGCTGCAGAATTTAGGCTGGGTTTGTGGGACGTTTGCACTTCATTTGTGATTTTAAACCAGGACAGAGCAGCGCCCAGGAGGGTAAAAAGGGAGCTCTGGGAGAGCCCTGAGACAAATTGTGGCTGATTTTAATCCCAGTTATTCTGTTTAATGATAAAAGAGCAGAATTCCTCTGCCCCACCGCAAAGCACAGACCTGCAGTGACACTCAACCAAACAGCGAACAGGGAAAATCCTTCAGGAATTCTGCTGGGAAAAGACATTTTCTGTCATTACAGAATTCAGATATTYAACTGAAAATGCCGGGTTTGCTCCATGACAAAATTGCTCCATTTTGGGGGTAAATGAGGGGTTTGGGAGCTCAGTAAAGCTCCTCAGCTCTGCTCTGTGAATGAGGAAACATTTTGGATGAACTAATTTATGGCAAATTCAGGGATTCGCTGCTGTTTCATTTGAAAATCACCAAGAAGCTCCAATTTTTATTGTGTTTGAAATTTWAAAATGTGCAAAGTCTTTTCTGTGTTATCTTTAAAGAATGGCAAACTGGAATCTTTTGCTACCAGTTTGTGTTSCTTTAATTTTTTAATTCTTTTGAGATTTAAGATAAAAAGGCAAGAGTTTGTTTAGTTTATTTTTATTTTGTTTTGCTTAGTTTCATTTTATTTTTTTGTTTTGTTTTGTTTTATGGGAGGATTTCCATTAACCTCATGACACTAGGAATTTTTTTCAGAATTGCTGAAGATGTATTTTAAATTTTTTTCTCAAGCTGGGATTTGTTTAAAAGGGAGTGAGAGGGGCAAATTTTGAGCAATGCACAAAAAGAATTCCAGTTACTGCTGTTTATCCAATGTTTTCCACTCCCAGACCTGTTTATTGCCACGTTTTTATTCCAATGTGCAGCAAGGATCCATTGGCACTCCCTTGAAATAGTTTAAACCTCTTGAAATTGAACTTTATTTCATTTATCRGGATGGATAAATATTCTCAGAGTGTTTAGTGAGGATTTCTGGAGCTTCCGTCCCAGATTTGATTGCAATTCATGTGAAATCAGGGGAAGAACCAAGGCAGAACCGAGTCCTGGTGCGCACAGAAAATCCCCGGCTCTGCTTTCCGGGGAGTTGGGTTTGGTTTTATGGGGTGGCAGCACCTCCCAACCTTTTCCACTCCCTGAGTGCCATGCTAGGAAATAAATCCAGCCCAGATAATTCAGTTTGTTTCTGATCTCTCCAGCTATTGAAACAAATCTTTCCCTGGCCGTGTGCTGAGCCTGGATTAAGTTGATTTCTTTTAATCAACCTGGAGCAGGGGGTGATTTAAAAACTGCAAAACGAGCAAAGATTTTGGCTTTTTTCCCCTCAGTTTTCGAGCAGCCTCTGTGTGAGGAGGAAAGGAAAGGCAGCATCTTGTGGGGTTGTGCTTTTGTGCCCTTAAATGCACAAATAAACTGAAATACAAATAACAGAGGCTGGAAAAAGGAATTTTATGGGGCTTTTCAGAGAAATGGATCCAACTGAGTTTTCCACGTGGGAAAGGAACGGACCAGGGAAGAAAGGACCAGGCTTACCTGAGATTATCAGGAGTGCAAGAAAGGAGATAAAGCAAATATGAAGTTGTTTTATTGTGCTCAAAGGTTCAGGGCATGGATATTTATATGTTGTGGTCTATTAAAGGTTGTTAATTGTTGCTAATCTGCAGTTCAGGTTTAAAATGGGAATATAGGAAATTATGGGCACTGAAGTTTATCTGCTCTGAGGTTTCTAAAGGCATTTCTGCTTCACTGTGAGGTAGAAGAAGAAGCAGCTTCCTAAAAATGCTCAATTTAGTGTTGAATTCCTCATCAGTCAGGTGATTTTTATTTGCTTTTCATGTGGAGTCCTTGACCTTGTCTTAACTGTGAGCTGGAATTGGGATAACTTGAATTTTATTGGGATAACTTTTATTGGGATAACTTTATTTTTATTGGGATAACACTTTGTCTCATCCAGGAGCTCAGTACAGAGGTAACAAATAACTTTGCAGTTGCTTTTCAATTCAAGTTGAAGTTTTCCCCCCCATCTATTAATTATCATTAATTACCCCCCATTAACAGCCTCCCAATGGTTTGGTTTGGGGTTTTTTATTGTCTTTGAGTTCCTTTAATGCTGAAAAAAAAAAATCTCAGCTGCAGCAAAGTCTCCAGCAGCAAAATGTCCGATTTGGGGCATTTTTTGGGCATTTCAGCCCTTGGCACAGGGCACCCATGAGGAAAAGCTTCCCAGGAAAAGCAGGATTCAAACCCTTCCCTGGCCAGCCTCGCTCAGAGCCGCAGCTGAGGATGTGCTGTGGGAGCAAACAGGGAATTCCAGCAGATCCTTGGGAATGCAGTGGCTGGGCTGGAGCAGGGCTTTGCCTCGAGCTGCCCAGGATTCAGACTTGATGCCAGGCAGCAATTCCCATCTCCCAGCTCCCATTCCCGACCCAAAGGCTCTCCTGCTGGCCCTTTCTCACCTCACAGACTTCTCGTTTTCCTTTGGCTCGCTGATGAAAAGCAGCAAAATGCACAGAGGGAYGGCAAAATCAGCTTTTATATTAATATTGCTATCAAACAGGGATTTATTTTATCCCCCTAAAGGGCTTCTTTTCCATTTGTAAAGCGTTCTGACTGCTGGAAAGAATTAATAGAGGTGATTTGTTAATCTGTTACAGGCATTTCTTTGATAGTCCCTCAGTTCACAGAGTGATCTGTGCTGCTTGTAAAACAAGATTGTTTAATGAAGCCCTTGGAAGAGGAGAATATTCTCTGCATATTTTTTGATTTTTCTCCTAAGAAGGTGGGTTTGTTCCATTAAAATTCCATTCAAGCAGACAGGAGCATTTATAATGCTCCAAAGAATATGTTCCCTATTTTGGAGTATATTATGTTCTTTATTCACCCAAATCTTGTTTTAATATTGCTGTAAACTTAATAAGAAGAGATGAGATACGAAGTGATAATCTTTGAAATATAAGGAAAAATAATTTTCTCCACCTTGATAGGAGGCAGAGGTCTAAGCTGCCTCTTATTAGAGCTTTTGGTAATAAAAATCTCTGCTTGTAGAATGGCAGAGCTCACAAAGCTATCGGGGCTCATCTAGAGAAATCATTTCTTTTTTGTTTTGTTTGGTTTTTTTCAGTGCTCTTCATTTATGATTTTTCTCATCACGTGATGCCAGCCCCGTCTCGATGCTCCAGCTTTTCCYTATCCCACCCCTCTGTGCTCCACTCTCCCTTATTGGAAATATTGGGGATGGCTGGAGCATCCCGTGCTCGGGAATCGCTGCCCCCCATTGCAAATCCCAGCCCGGGGAGGAGCCGGGGGATGTTTCACCCGGACTAAAGGAGGTCAGGGGAAATTCCCTCTCCCTTCCCGCTCTGGGAAGCACAACAGGGAATCTTGAGGAGTTCACACTGTTCCCACATTTTGTGTGTCAGGGTTAAATGGGGTTTTGTGGTGGTTCACGAGGGGTGGGCAAGGCTTTGGGAATCTTTGCTGCCTCAAAATGGGAAATGGCTCCTCTTTTTCATCTCCTCTCTGTTAAAACAGTTGATTTTTGCCAACTTGAGGCACCAAACCCATCCCTTTTAAAAATTAAAACCCCAGTGGCTCAGCTGAAGGACAAATTTATCTTTTTAAAAGCAAACCTGTGTGATTTACAGAGATTTTTAACAAGACACTGTTAAATACAGTGAAATTTGACAGTTGATTGACTTCTGTTTGTGCTCCTAGATTTAATCCTCCACGTAGTTCAACTCCATTTCCAGGCCAACTTTCCAGAATCCTTCAAATATTTCAAACTAGCCGAGCAATAAATAAACTTTATCTACAGAATTCTGATAAACTGAAGAAGGATGGTCCAAGATCTTGAATTTGGGATTAGGTTTGCACATCTATTAAAATAAAACCCTGCCAGATGAGCGCTTTGTTGCTTGATTTAGACATTCAAATCCCCCCTCAGCAGCACAGTTTTAATTCCTGCTCTCAGCTGCTGTTTTAATTAGCTGGGATATATTTCCTTTATTCAGGGAGGAACATTTGGAAAGTCTGCTTGGAAAACCATCCTCTGTAGCCATTTCTTCAGTGTTCCGTGAACAGAATTCCTCTTTGTGGAGTAGGGATTTGAAATTATTAACTTGCTCCGTTTGATTCGATGCAGTCTGTTGGGATTAATTGTCTCCTGCCTCCATCAATTATCCACTTGGAGCTATCAGTTCCTGCCCGGGCTGGAAGCAAAAGCAGAACTGCTTCACACACTTTGCCTTTGATACAAACCCTGGGCTCCCACAGGCCTGACTCTGAAGGAATCTGGTTGAAAAATCGCCTTTTTTTTTTTTTTTTTTTAAATAACAACTATTTTTACTCCTGAAATATGTCACTCTGGAATGTTGCTAAATATTTGTGTTAAGCAGCACAAGTGTCACAGAGTTCACCAGGAGGAAGTGTTGGGATTATTTCTCGTGGCAGTGGGATTTTCCAGGTGACTGTTTTGGGAGAGGTGGCACTGGCCATGAGAGATTCATCCCACAGGAATGGCCCAGGGGAGGCACCAGGRGACTGGGGACAAGGGATGGAGGGACAGGACACAGGGAATGGCTTCCCACTGCCAGAGAGCAGGGTTAGGTGGGATTTTGGGAAGGAATTCCTCCCTGGGAGGGTGGGCAGGCACAGGGTGCCCAGAGAAGCTGTGGCTGCCCCTGGATCCCTGGAAGTGTCCAAGGGCAGGCTTGGAGCAGCCTGGGACAGTGGAAGTGTCCCTGCCCATGGCAGGGGGTGGGACTGGATGAGCTTTGAGGTCTCTTCCCACCCAAACCAGTCTGGAATTCTCTGAAATCCAGCCCATCCTGCGTTTAGTTTATGTTTTGTGATGCAAATTCAGCCAGAGGCAAATGCCAGAGGGTGTAAGAGCAGGGAGTGGAAAAACGCTGATTAGGAATTCCCGGTGCTGGAACTTCGAGATTTTTGATCTTTGAGTTCAGGTCAAGGCCAGGACATTTGTGAGGCTGAAAGTGTGAACAAGATGTTTGTGGAGAGAGAGGAGAGAGAGAGAGACTGAGCCACGGGCTCTGGGGAATGAAGGACATCGTTCCAGCAATGGCACAGGCACTTCTGGGGTCAGCCTGGATGGGATCACGTTGTCCTTCAAGGTAAATTTGATTTATAATGGATCAGTACATAAAAAAACTGTTGTCAGACCTTAGAATAAGAGCAGAGAGAACACAATGTGTCTGGGTATTGCCTCAGAGCTCCACCACAAGCCAAGAGAGATAAATTTGAAGGGAGAAGATCAGTTTTTCCCTGTGATGCTCCCTCTGTGGCCGTCTCACCCAGCCCTGCGCTCCCAGGATCCCTCTGGGGTGAAGTCACCCCCAGGAACGGCCCCTGTGCCTCTCGGTGCTGTCCCAAGGACAGGACGGGATCCCCAAACCCCAGTGGCTGTGCCTGGGGTGTGTTTGTGCCTGGGGGGCTGTGCCAGGGACACGGAAACCTGGGCAAAGGAGGGGGCAGGGAGCGTCTGCTGCGGTGGGACAAAGCACGGCTGCGCTGTGGCCTGGGAAGGGACTGCCGGGAGCGTTGGCCTCTGGCCCCGTTCTGTCCCGAGAGATGGGAGCAGAGCTGCCAGGATTTGGAGGCCATTCAGTCCAACACCCCAGAAATCCCTCCTGAATCCCGTGATGGTGTTGCAGGACCGTTTGYGCCAGTGTAGAAAAGCCCCAAACTCAGGGAGCTTTTCTCCTTCTTCCATGGAGACTTTCCAAATTCAAATCATTTGGGTCCCTCCCTCATGTGGGTCCTTTTACATTATTTGGTGTAGAGAAGTAGCAGCTGAGGGAATCCAGGATTCTGGATGCTGGATATGCAGGATATGCAGGATTCTGAATGACTGACCTAAAAATGAGCGGGTAAAACTGTCCAGGAGTTGCTTTCTCCTATTCTTTTTGGAAATATCATTATAAAGGACATTTTTGAGGTACTTCAGTTGTAAAAGTCTTCATTAGAGCTGCTCCTTTGTGAAGATTTAATTTAGGGGATTTGCTTTGAAGTCTTGGTGGAGTTATTTTATTGAATAAATAAAATCCTTTCGTTTTCCATGTGTCAAATAATGCCCTGTTCATTTTTACGGGAAGACATTTGGAGTCTGCTGTCAAACTTGATTTCTTTAAAACTCTGTCCCTGATCTTTAAAAGAGCAGAATTTGGTCTGACTGATGACAGCTGGATAATGAAAAAGGAATGACACCCTTCCAGAGTTTTCCAGAGTGAACATTCCATGGTTTTAGCAGTTTTAATCTTATTTCCTGTTCTATTAATCAGGCTGAGCCAGATTGTTTTGTAAGTATTTGTTGTTAGTTTGTTTTTTCCCTGCCTGAAATATCAAATAGGAAAGCTTTTCCTTTCAGCCTCGTATCTCAGCTCAATAGAAATGATAAAATTAGAGCAGTGGGATCCAACTTCCCAGACTTTGTCAATACTGAGATTTTGACATTCCTCATGTTCACTCCTTAAATTATTGACCTTTCCAGGGAAATGTGTGTTTTTATCTCTTCAATATTTCCTAGAATGAAAAACTCAAATCCTTTTAACTGTGGATTAGTGCAGAAGTGTAAAAAAGGGAAGTAAATTCATAAAGAAAATCAATGATATTTAAATTATTTCTTCAAAGTGAATAAGATCTCTTTAAAGCTGTTTTGCTTAGATGGGAAAGCACAAGTGACAAGTTGGTTTTCCCAGTGATTCTACATCCATGGCATCCAGCAGCCCTTAATCCAAACATTTCCAGGCACCGAGGATGAAGAAAAGGACTTTAAAAGTCACATTCTTGAGCCATTGCAGTTAATTGGGTTGGGCTTTATTAGCCAGACCTTGATGTCAGGACAGCAAGTGCCATATCTTGTGATTTTTTCCTGAATTCATTCAAATGCCAGATGAATTCCAAATGTTGAGTTTGTGAAGGATTGTGTTTTCCATTTCAAGGCAAACATTTTATTAAAATGATAAATGGGTTTGTCATCTGGTTGCAGTGTGCCTGTAATTATGATTAAAGCAGAAATTGGTGCAAAATATTTGAATGAACTAAAAATCACTGGGTTCTTTTCRACCCAGCAGAGTGCAAAAAGCAAAAGTTACAAAAATTCCCAGACTTCTTTTTTTCCCTAATTTGGAAAGTTATTTGTTTCAGGGAGAAAAAAAAAATGCGATATCTTGGAATGGTTTGGGATAAAGGGATTTAAAGATCATCAAGTTCCACCTCTGCCATGGGCAGCAACACCTTCCATTATCCCAGGTTTTTCCAACCTGGTCATGGACACTTCCAAGGATGGGACATCCACAGCTTCCCTGGGCAGGATTTTACTCCTCACAAGCAGTAAAAGTAGGGAAATACGGCAGCAAAACCACACAAAAGAATTCATTTTGCAGTAYTCAACCGCAAACAGATCAGAATTAAATATTCTGTGAGGGGAAAAATTAAAGTAAAAATCATTTTCAGCATTAAAAAATAATTTAAAATCCAGTTTTCTTCAGAATCATCCTAAAAAAGGAGGAGATACTTGGGAGCAGCTGCCTGGGACATGGATGTGTTTGGCTCCATGCTCCATTAAGTTTTATGGCTGATCTGACATTATCTGCTCCAAAGTATCCCACTGGCAGGAATGAGCCATTCCAGGCTCGTGTTCAGCAGTCTGCATTCACTTTTCCTCCCAGATGGTCCTGATTCCTGTGGAGTCGGGAGGGGGTGGGATGCAGGTGGGCTCAGGTGTGTGCCCTCCTCAGCTGTGTCGCAGCTGCTGTGGAGCTGGAATGAAAATCCCRGGAAAACAGCAACACTGCTGGCATTCCGTGACCTATTCCTCGAGAAAATCGCTTGAAAATTCAACTTTTCCCTTTTTCTCTGCAATTCTGGGCAGTGCCAAGGTCTGAGTGTAACAAAGGGGAGAATTGCTGTGAGGATGGCTCCTGTGAAAGGAAAAAATTGGGAGCAACGCTTCCCAGTGTTTTTTCTGACCAGTAAATAGGTGCTGCAAGGAATTAAAAGGAGGATTTGAAGGAATATTTGGTATCAGGACTGTGTGTGCTGCTCCAGTTGAACAGAAATATTTTGTTTCACTGAGCAAAGTTCTACAATTAATGAAATGAGGTTTACAATTAATGAAATGAGGTTATAGGTGAACACAGAGTGGGACCCTGGAGCATCCCGTGGAATTCACATTCCTCAGCAAGGGAGGTGATTCTGGCAGGGATATTTTGGAATACAAACAATGTTTTCTAAGCACTCAAACCATCAATATGAGAGTTCAGCTCAGCCCTTATCACTGATCAAAGAAAACTGGGCTCCCTCCATTAGGAGATCCTGGAAATATGTAACACTTAAATAGATATTTATGGATATAAGAGAATTTGGGGGGCTGAATTCCAAAGAAAAAGCCCAGGGTTTATTTTTGGGGTTGGACTCAGTGCTGACAGGCAGAAGGAGCCTTTGKGTTTGAGAGCTGACAGAGTTTTTTGGGTTGACAGAAGTCAGTTCTTTGGTTTTGCCCAGATTTTTTGGGACTCCAGTATTTTATTCTGTGTGARTATCTTATTCAGTATTCTAATTTTCAAGCTGGTTTAGAATTATTTTGATGCTGGAGTTTTGTTACCTGTGGAAAACCAGGTAAAAAATGGATTTTCTGCCCTCAGAATTACCTAGAACTGCCCTGAGACTCAGCTTAAATAAACCCTTCATTTTTGTCCTGTTCTTTGACCTTTCCGAGCTGCTCTTTCTAGGTCAAACCCCAGACTTTCCCTACTCCTACATTTTATTTACAATATTCATCCATATGTTTAATCAGGGCCTGGTTTCTCCCTCAGGAGGGTCTTTGGCATCTTTTTTCTTGAGTTGCTCCAGGAAAAATTTGGCTCCTCATGGATCTTTGTGTGTTGGCCGTGCTTTGGTTCCCCTGGTCTGTGTTCTTCAGCCCATCAAAGGCTGCCTGGCTGCTGCTTCCCTGCCATTCCTCCTGGAATTCCTCCTGCTTTTAGCTGGAAATTCCTGACCACGCTGGGTTAGTGCCTTTGCAATCTGCTCGTGCCACTTTTAGGGAACAATTCCCAAAGACCTCACAGCTTTTCTTAAATTCACAGAGATTTGGGCAACTCCGCTCCGTGGCGGTCGCAGGGAAAACCTTTTATCCCAGGCAGGTTCTGGCACAGCCCCACAAATGTGATCTCAAGTGATGATCTCATGTGAAAATCACAGCGTTGGAATGAGATCAGGAAACACCAGGATGCCACTGGGATTTTTCCTTCCCATTTTCCACGCGGTGGTTTGATGTTCCCATGTTGGTGCCGTTTCCACTGAATTATTTGAGGCCGTTTTCCTCATGAATATCAGATTTTTCATTATAAATCAGCCCCGTCATGTTCTGTAATCAATCCTTCCCCCACAGCTTCACTTGGGAGCAACATGAGAGCTCCAAAATCTTTATTTCAGGAAAAATCTGCATTGTGCCAGGCCCCCCCCTCTCCACCGGCAAGGTGCAATATTTGGGGGACAGCACCTTTAAAAGCTGAATTTTTGGGACAAAATACACAGAGTGAAGGTTATTTTGGGTTTGTTGGTTTTTTTTTTTTTGTGAAGCCAACTTGGAACAGGAAATTCAATTTTAAAAAAGCCCAACCCAAATGTGCATGTGTGATTTTTCAAGGATCTGATGGATGGCTGAATTCCATGTGGTCCAAGGCATACAAGGAAAATAGAGGGATATCCTCAGCGGGAGAGCAGAGGGTGTAAAACATGCATTGGAGTGGAATCTTGGTACATGAGGAAGTTGGAACAAGAATGGACTGAGCCCAGCTCCAGGGAACAGGGCTGGGCAGGAATTGCTGCTTCGGACACACTTGAGCCACTCAGTTCTTTTCACTCTGAAAGAAAAAGGTAACTGGGAAATGGGGTCAAAGAAATGGAGCAGTGCTGCATTCCAGGAGCATCTGAAATAGCAGGAGATGCGTTTTTACCCTCTAAGGCAGGAGGTGCTAAAAGTGGTTGGAATCACAGAAAACCCTGGGACTGAACAAGATTCCAGAACCGTTTTTTCAGTTCTGAAGGATTTTTTTTCACTGTTTGTGTGGTAAGAGATGAGGTTGTGATAAGGAGCTCATGGAAGAGCCTCAGGAGCAAAAAGCTCTTTAAAGCATTTTTCCATCAAAACAAGGCACTGGGTTAGGGGTAAAACTGTGGATGCAGCTCTGGAATCATGGAATGGTTTGGGCTGGAAGGGACCTTAAAGCCCATCCAATCCCACCCCCTGCCGTGGGCAGGGACACCTTCCACTATCCCAGGCTGCTCCAAGCCCCGTCCAGCCCGGCTTTGGACACTTCCAGGGATCCAGGGGCAGCCACAGCTGCTCTGGGAAATCCATTCCGGAGCCTCCCCACCCTCACAGAGGATTTCTTCCCAATATCCCATCTAACYCTTCATTCCTTCAGTTTGAACCCATTTCCCTCATCCTGTCATTCCATGCCCTTGTCCAAGTCCCTCTCCAGCTCTCTCTGAGCCCTTTAGGTGCTGGAATGCTGCTGGGCTCAAGGAGGAATTCCAAATACTCCATGAGGAGAGACCTGGAGCCACAAAGCACGTGGATCAGAGAGCTGGAGCTGAGCAGAAATAGATTTGTGAAATATTTCATTTTGTTTAATCCAGCAGCTCTTCCTCCTCACGGGGACAGGAGGGTCACAACAACAGCCCCTGAGAAGCACAATTATATTTTCAGTTGTGTCTTAATCTCTTTAAACCAGTTTTCTCAGATTCTCATTGGAGCTCAGCTCAAGCCCYGTTGAGTTTTGCAGCCTGGTTTTGCTCACACAGAGCAGCGATGGCCAAGGGACAGCCCAGGGGGACAGTTTGGGCTGCCAGACGGATTTCTGGACAGGATTCATGTTTGTTGGGATCTGTAATGTYGGGTTAGAAAAATCTCTGTTGAGCCTGAGCAGCACTGTCACTGTTTTGGAAGTGCACTCAGATGGGAGGAGTGATAAATAATCCTCTGGAATGATGGTCAGTGGAGCTTGTGCTCTGGGAAGGGCCCCACGGATGAGGCAGGAGGTGCTGTGGGGCTTCAAGCCAAGATGTCCAGGTTGGGGGCAGTTTGTGCACCGGGAGAGGTCTGGAAGCAGAAGGAGAGGGGGATTCTGGAGTAAGGTKAGCCTGGGGCAGAGGAAAGAGTGAAAGCAGGGAGGAGGAAGGAAGGARCATTGATTTTCCATGTGTTCAAAARWGGTGTTAAATCTTTTGAAAGAACCTAAGTTTAAAGTTTAAAGAAGGGACAAGGAAGAAATCTCCATGGAAGGCAGCAAATCCATGAGTTGGATCTGTGACGCCTTTGGAGAAGCTCGACAGAGGGTGCAGAAAGGTCACCCTGGAGGTGTAGCTGCCACTCCTGGGCTGCCCTAGACAGGGAAGAGATGCAGAAGAGATTCCTGTGTCTGAGTCAGCAGCCAAGGAATGTGAGGGATAAAGATAACTTGTGGGATAATTATAAATCCACAAATCCTTCACCCTGCTCCCCTCAAAGCAATGAAACACAGGAAGCCTCAGGACTATGACAGGACCAGAATGGTTTCAAAATTCTGCATTTTTGTGTTTTACCTTGGTGTAATCAGGAGCCAGAGCTCAGGAATTGGGATGTGGAGTTGGTATAAAATCAGGAACTGGGATGTGGAGTTGGTATAAAATCAGGAACTGGGATGTGGAGTTGGTATAAAATAATTATGCACCAGTGCAGTGAAAAGGAGGAAGAAGGTTTGGCTCTGTTGCAGCTCTGGGAAAAGTTTCCATGCTCCACTGGGAGAGTCCAGCTGAGCACTGGCCATGAACTGGTATTGCCAAGGAGAGCAAATGGGTGATATCCCAGTGCAATATGGAGATTGCTGTTTTGACTGCTGATACAGGATTCCCAATGAAACACAGAACTGGGAGACGCTGGATGTTTGCAGACGTTGTTCCTGGAGCTTTTGCCAAGAGCTCAGTGGAACAAAGAGCAGAGTTAAATTTAGTCCATGACAACCTGATCAAAATCAACTCCACACAGGCAAAGCCTGTCCAGCTCCAAACCCAGCGTGGCCTCTGGAGCTGCCAGAGCTACCACAGAGTTGGGATTGTGTGGAAAATACTTCC
The DNA here is from genome assembly GCA_003713295.1 of Parotia lawesii. Lineage (NCBI taxonomy): Eukaryota > Metazoa > Chordata > Aves > Passeriformes > Paradisaeidae > Parotia > Parotia lawesii. The sequence continues at coordinate 1,872,585 of RAHM01000023.1, read as the reverse complement.
ACCTCTTGCAGCAGGAGGCTCGAGGCAGCTGCTCTCCAGTGTCAGTGTGAGCTCAGCAGGCCTGGGAATGCCTAAAGGTTTTATTTGAGGTAGAAAACCAGGGGGTTTGTGGAATGGTTTGGTTGGAACGGACCTTGAAATTCATCTCATTCCACCCCTGCCATGGGCAGGGACACCTTCCACTGTCCCAGGCTGCTCCAAGCCCCGTCCAACCTGGCCTTGGACACTGCCAGGGATCCAGGGGCAGCCACAGCTGCTCTGGGCACCCTGTGCCAGGGCCTGCCCACCCTCACAGGGAGGAATTCTTTCCCAAAATCCCGTCTAACCCTGTCCTCTGGCAGTTTAAAGCCACCCTTTCCATGGGGAAATTCCTGCTGCTGTCCAACCTGAGCCTCCCCTGGCCCAGCCTGAGGCCGTTCCCTCTCCTCCTGTCCCTGTTCCCTGGGAGCAGAGCCCGACCCCCCCCGGCTGCCCCCTCCTGTCAGGGATTTTTAGGGAGCAGAAAGGCCCCCCCCAGAGCCCCCTTTTCCCCCTGTGGCTCCAGCAGTGGCACAGAATGTTTTCCTTCTCAAACAGAAATAACGTAACCACGAGGGCCGCTGTGAATATTCTGCGTTATGTTAATGTTGGGGTTGAAATCTGCTGGAAGCCTTGCTACGCTGTGCCTTGGAAGGGGGACGTGATGTTCAGGCCTTGGAGCAGCTGGGCTGGAGCCTGGGCAAGGTGCTGGGAAAGGCTCCCTGCACCACGGAGCCAGCTGGAAACGAAGGCCCGGCCCAGCCCAGCCTTGCTCCAGCAGTGGTGTCAGCACCGAGGGAACACAAACCCACCACACAGAGCCCAGCTCCCTCCATTTTCCTCTTGAGCCGATCTTTTAATTCGGGAGGAACCAGCTCTGCCAGCTGTGCACACCCACCTGTGTTACCTTGTCGCCTCTGAGGGCTGCCTGCCTGCCTCTCCTCAGCAGGAGAAAATGACGCGTCTCGCAGCTTTCATTTCTCCCTGCTAACGAGATCAGGCTGCTGATAAATGTTTCCCCTTGTTTTGTGTCAATTAACACTGGGAGGTTGCTCTCCGAGGAGCCCGGGACAGCCTTTATCTCCTGGATCTCCAGGCCGTGTTTGTGCATCAGTGTTTGCAGGGAATTGTCTTCCCGACAGCTCCGGGATTATCTCAGGAGCAGATTTTATTCATTAGGCCCTTGCAGCCCCAGAAGTGCTGGAAGATGAAGGATTTCACAACAGAGTAAACAAAGGCGGGTTTGTGGTGGAGAGGGTCCGCTGGAGAGCTGGGAAGCATTGGCTCCACGTTCCTGTCAATCCTGTGGCTTCTCGTTCCCGCTGCTCGCAGCCTCATTGGAGCGGGCAGGGTGAGGATGGAAGATACCACAAATTTCTCAGCATTTCAGCCCGGCGAGTGTGAATCATTCCTTTCTTGGAATAACTTTAATAGAAAACCAGCATCCAACCTGATGAGAAAAACGTGCAAAAAACCTTTTCTTCCTTTCCTTTTTTTTTTTTTTTTGCCTCGTTGAAGTGTTTTTTTCCAGACTATTTTTATGCATGAGCACTTTGAGAAAGCTTTGAAACTTCAGAGTTGTAACATTTGCGGAATTAGAGCACTTGGAGGAGGTTTTTTTAAGGAGCAGTAAAGTTCCAGCCAATTAGAAAAGAAAATTATTTATGTCTGGGATGGTTTGCTTAAGATTTTAAACAATTTCTGCAGCTTATGGAGGGTTAGGAAGTGGCTGGATTTCCTTCTGAAGAAGACAGAACATCCTTTTTAATATATTTCACAGCAACATCAGATGGTAAAGGCATAAGAGGGTTTCTATCTCAGCAATGCACTCAGTAGTTCCCTGGTTTTGCATGAAGCACTGGATTATATTCCCTCAAGTCTTCTTCAGTTACTCTGTCATTCTTTGGCCGTATTCTCTTGATGATTTCAAAACCCTGAACAAGTGAAAAACACAGATTTTTCACCAGTTCAGTGAAGATCAATTTAGTGACTCCCATTTGTAAGAGAAATATTGACACACTTTGTTGTTTTAGGACTTGGGTTTATGGTTCTGGGGGATGGAGTCCATTCCTTAATGCCATATAATCCATGGAGTGTTGGTCAGGAAGCCAAAAATTGCTGCTTCTGCACTCCTCTGCTGCCACTGCAAAGTGTAACCTTAGAAAACGTCTCTTCACTGATGCTCTGAGGGAGAACAGGCACCGAAAGTGTTCACAAAAAAAATACTGAGGCTGTTACTGCATCGTGGAGCTCCTTAATATGTAATATTTTATCAATTTAAAAGCTGATTCAGTCCCAAAATTTACATATAAAACGTGAACCCTCACAATGTTCAGCCTGTGGCAGGGAGCGAGGCTTTAGTTGGGATATTGGGAAAAATTTCCATGTGGAAAGGGTTGTAAAACAGCTTCCCTGGGCAACGCAGGGCTGTGGTGGCTTCCCCATCCCTGGAAGTGTGGGAAAAACAAGGATGTGGCACTTGGGACACAGTTAGTGCTGCTGGGTGATGGCTGGTCTTTTCCAATCTTAACAACTCCATGATTCCCTGATCACTGCGTCCTTGAATTCATTCTGGCAAATTGAAGGAATTTGGGGGCAAAACTGGTATTTTATAGAAAAATTGAAATTACAACATTTCTGACTCCGGAAAGGACCTCGATGCTGCTCTATCCCAGATTTCTGGGCTTCCCTGGTGCTTCCAGCTTTGGTGATGTGACCCTTTTAATAATCAGGAGATTGTTCATCTGAATTCCACTTTTGAGTGGGGTTTTTTATCTCTGAGTGTCCAGCAGCACTTTTTAACTCCGTAGGATTATCCATGGATTTTATGCAGTAGTGAAAAGGGAGCTGGAAGTTGTCCTGTGCCAGCTGAGTTCCAGGGAAGCACAGACGGGATTTTGGCCCCTCAGGCATTTTTTGTGGGAATGGCTCCCCTGTTTTCTCCCAGGTTTTTTGGCCTCTCAGGTTGCCCAGTGCAAACCCCACTGCAGACAAACTTTGCAAGTGGCTTCCCTGCACCATCCCATTTTTAGGGCACCTCGAGCTGCGTAGAAAAAATCAGGAAATATCCTATGTAGGAATTCATAAAGACCAAAGAAAATGGAGCAAAAATTCCCTTTGATTTACAGGTTTACAATGATTTTCCACACGAACTTTTACTCCCCCGTGTCAGGCACTCGAGACAAAATCCTGTCTTTGCTGATGAGACTTGGCCAAAAGTCAGCTGGAAAACTCTGCTATTTATCCATTGAGGAAGCAGCTTTTACAAACTTCCCTGAAGGAATTCAGCTAAGTATTTTCTTTAAATGAATATATTTCCAGAGCCACGTTGTTACAACATCTCGGGCTTCTGGAGGTGCTCAGCTGCTTGTTCCAGCTCCTTTAAGATCTTCAGCAATTAGGCTGCACCGATAAAGCCAGGGGGGCTTATCTTGTCTCTTCTTTTAGCTCAGAGGAAATAATTTGTGCATTATATCAGGGATAAGAGGTGGGAAGTGTGAAATCTGATCCCGCTCCTGCCACTTGGTGACCCGGAGGAAATTGGTTCCCCACAGCATTTCAGCCCTGCCTGTGTGATAGGTGCTGCTGGGCTCATTTTCCAGGGAGTTCTGCAGCTCCTCAAGTATTTCAAACCAATCCCAAACCTTTTAATGAGCTCCCGTGTATTACTTTTATTGAAATAAACGAAAAATTGGGTTATCTGGAGCTTACAATAACTGTGAAATCTTTCTGCTGGAAATCAGTGTGTCCCACTTGTTTGGAAAGATTTTCTCTTCCATTATTCATTACAGGGGCCTTAAAATTATACTCCAGTGACAAAGCCTCTATTTATTTTTAGACAATTGGCATCCACTTCTGGCTGACCTAGAATGTTTCTTTGATGACAATGCCTGTGATCCAGCTGGGTTTGCTGAATGGTTGCATAAACAAAGGCAGATAGTAAAATGTGGGAAAGAAAAGGCTATTTTTATTATATTAGAGACTGGCCAGCCAACTCCAGGCCCAATTTTAAATGTCATATCTGTAGCACTACACTTCAACAAAATGCCCTTGTCATCTGCAGAATATCTCTGGAATTTTATCATTATTGGATTGTGAGGTTATGAGGAGGCTAAGAGGAAAAAAAAGTTCAGAGTGGAGGTGATCCACAGAGACAATCGGTTTGTTATCCGGCCTCTTCCTTCCTGAAGTATGTAGGTTAAATACATGGAACTGGGAGGATGAGTCTGAGCTTGCTGTTTTCTCCAGTCCCATTTTTTCATTTGTTGGCCAGTTCTTGTTTCATTGCAGCAGCTTCAAAGGCAGCTTCGTTTTTAATGGATAATAACGCTGCCTGTAGGCAAAGAATTCCAGGTAGGACAATAAACAGAAGTCTCATTTGAACTCAAACCATGGAATCACAGAATGGTTTGGGTTGGGAGGGATATTAAAGCTCATCCCATTCCATCCCCTGCCATGGGCAGGGACACTTTCCACTATCCCRGGTTGCTCCAAGCCCCATAAAAAAAAATGAGGCTTTTACTGCATCATGGAGCTTCTTAATATTTAATATTTTATCAATTTAAAAGCTGATTCAGTCCCAAAATTTACATATAAAACATGAACCCACACAATGTGCAGTCTGTGGCAGGGAGTGAGGGTTTTGGACACTTCCAGGCATCMAGGGGCAGGCACAGCTTCTCTGGATGCCAGGGCCTCTCCATGCTCCCAGTAAATCCAAAGGGAGTTGCACTGCATGGCATCACCATCCAAATTCCTCCCACTTGTTCAAAAGGAAGATCCTGAAACAGTTACTGCTGCAAGAAGGTGTCAGAGGGCAAAATTTGGCCACAATTCAAATTCCAGTGCAAATTTAGGGGAAATTTCYGTGTTAATGAGACTTGAGACCAAGTGGCAGAGAACTTTCTTCCATGGATTTACATTTAGGTTCTGCATTACAAATAATAGTACTGGAAAGAACTTCCTGGTGTTCCAGCTCTGGCCTCTCAGTTGTCRGTGTTAACCTGTGCCAGGGGAGGGGCTGGTTGGATTTCAGGAAAATGTTCTTCCCTCAGGGAGACTGGAACAGGCAATGGTCACGGTACCAGAGCTCAAGGAGTGTTTGGACAACGCTCCCAGGCACAGGGTGGGATTTTGGGATTGTCCTGTGCAGGGCCAGAGGTTGGATCGATGATCCCTGTGATTCCCTTGCGGCTCAGGGTGTTCTGTGATTCCGTGAGCAAATGCAGGCTCTCCTGGAGCTGCTGGCAGAGAAGGAGACCCAGCAAATCCCGGCCTCCTCCAGGGTGTGGCCACAGCCTGGGCCAAGGAAAACCATTGCTGCCACTGGAAAAACCAATGGCACAGCCCAGGAGTTGCAGCAGGAATATCCAAAGATTTTAGCAGGAAAATCAGTTGGTTGCACAGGTTTCTTACACGTCTGGACACGGATGTTTTTAGGATGTGTGGATTCCCCAGAAGTGCCCCAGCTTTTAACCACAACCCATCAGCAGAGATTTATTTCTAGCCCRTAAAACAATTAAAGCACCCAACAATGCTCTGCAGGAGCATCCTAAAATCATAATGATCCTGTTTGTCTTGGACTGGGAGCTTTACAGGATTTATTTAGGAGCCTCTTTGTTTATCTGTTAAAAATGGCCTTTCAGTCGATGCTAAGCTCAATGGCTTTGGTGTAATTTTCCATGGTTCAGACTTGCTGAAGTAATAAATAAAATGTAATAAGAATAAATTATAAATATTTATAAGACTATTTTAGGCTTTTATGAGGTTCTTAGGATTTTGAATTTAATATCCCAGCCAAAGCTCCGCTCAGAGCTCTTCTCTTTCACATCCAAATGCCTGCTCAGGGTTTTGCAGCCGGAGCCGGATGGAGTTGGCTGCCAAAGCTTCACCTGCAGGGATGCCAAGGAAAGCATCCGGTGGGACAGACCAAACAAAGGCAGCAACCCTGACATCCACAGCCGGGCACGGGGTTCACATCCCCCCGGCACATTCCAGCTCCCATCCTCGTGCCCTCSGCCCTCCATCACTCACTCCCACGGACTTGGTTGCACACCAGGTGTGCCACATATGGTTTGCCGAAAGATATTGGGGAGAAAAAGGGAAAAAAGAGGCAAAAATAATGGTAAGGTTTTTAGAAAAGTTGGTTTTTTATAAATTACTTTCCGTGCTTACATTTTAATCAGGAATAATTCCACACAATTTGCTTTAACCAATATTTTCTCTGTGTTTTCCTTTTAAATTTGGGCTTTAGGTGGAAAAGAATGTGGGGGTTGGTGCTAAAAAAGCAATAAACACAATCTTTATTTTGGCTTTAATTGGAGGACCCAGTCCTTGCAGCCCTTCTCTTGAAGAAGCTGATTACATTCACTGTTAATTAATAATAAGCAGATGGTTTGGGGCCGGTGGTTTAAGGTCAGGAGTGGCCAAGCCCTTGGTGAGACACGAGGCAGGTCCTGGTTGGAACGAGATGAGCTCTAAGGTCCCTTCCAAGCCAAACCATTCCGTGATTCCATGAGATCTGGGGGATGATGGATTGCCCGGCAGAGCTCTCCACCTCTCCCTCGTGGTGGGCAAAGAAAATCCTTTCCCATTAATGGAAAAAAGGGAGAAGCCTCGTGTTCCAGAATGATCCTGGAAAAAGAGATCACTGGAGTTTAGTACATCATTGAACACCAAGTCTAACAAACAGCTGATTTTTCATGTTAACCTTTATTTGGGGAAAATAATATCCCACAGCCTACGTGGAAAAAAAGGAACCCTTGGCAATACCTTTATTAGAGCTGATTTTTGCAAAGCTTTAACGAATTGCTGCCAAAGAGCAGAGCAGGTTGGATGTTTTTTGTTGTTATGAAATGGGAAAATAACAAATGTTTCTCTGATCCCTGAAGTAATTCATTCTCTGGGTAACATTCTTCATTGATAACTCCATTTTTTATTGTGAAGAATGATCCCAAACGAAGCCAGAAGTTAATAGATGAAAGGAAAGTTTGCAGAAATACCCTACTGAATACATGCTCTCTGTTAGGATTTGCCTATTTATTAGTATCCTGCATAAAAATTTTTAAACCCATGTGGGTGGAAATAGGATTTTAGTGTGTTGGTAAAATCGATGGACTTACATAAAAACACTCTCTAATTTACTACCAGGCTTTTACTGCTAAGCTGAAAGATTTTAAAAGAGAATTTTTCTTTTCTTGATGTCAAACAGATGTGTTAAAAATAAATCGGGTTTTTTTAAGTTTTCATGTGGATTTTACTGATATGGGGAATTTTTTTTCATGGATTAAACTTTATGATTTTATCTGATATTGATACTTGTCAAACACGGGCGTTACGGGCTTTGAAAAAGTGTTATTTGTGCAAAAATTCATAATACGGAGGAGGAACGAGATATTTTTATTCAACTCGATGTAATTTTTCTAAACTTTTTGTACTTTAGAGAGTGATGAGAATTTAATGCTTTCCCCTGTAACCACTTTGCAAGGAGAGTCCTCTTGGTGTAACAACTTTTGAAAGTTTAAGTCTTTAAAGTCTCAGTTGTGTGGGAGCTGCGTTTCCAGCTGGGTCTGCTTTATTTCAGTGACAATGTTTAGCTCTGCTCAGCAATTCAGGGAGAAATATGGATTTGGAAAGAGCAGCCTGAAAATTTGAGCAGCAGATAGAGAATTGCCGTGAAGAGGGTGCTCACATTTCAGGGGGAATGTTCAGGATGAGCCATTTTAGAGCGAGGAATCCTCCTTACACTTAGTTTAGCTYCTGCATCACTCCCTGAGATAGTGGAGAGCATGAGAGGGGTAAGAATTTATTTTTTAATATTTAATAATTGTGGTTTAGCTTCAGTTCTCCCAGTTGTTTTTTGCTGTGGGGGCAATAAATTCATCTCGCAGGCTGTGAAATACAAATTAGGAGTTTTTAATAGCCTCAGCATTGACCAAAATTCATAATTTGGGGTTTTTTTTTGTTGATTGATTTGGGTTTTAATGGATTAGTCATTAATATTCTTGTCAGTCACTTCAGCTGTCACCAGACAGCGTGTGCTGAAGATCTCTGTGGCATCAGCATCAGGAGTTCTGTCACTTCTAAATAAAACTAAGTGCCAGCGCTTAGATGTGGGTTTCAGTTCTACAGTGAAACCTTTCACTTCAAAACTCATCTTCTGCTGCTCAAATTCCTCTTGGAATTCTTCTTAATTTGCAACAGCAACGCAGAACAGTTGAGTGTTCTGGGAGCCTTTTCCAATCGTTTCAATGGCTTCATTTAAGGAATATTCCACTCTTTATCCATGTTTTTTCCCCCTTGGCTCTCTCATCCTGTGTATCCTCAGCTGCCCCACCTTGCTCAGGTGATTCCTGGTGAGGATTTTGTAGCCAGGGGAGTTTTGTAGCTCGGGATGAGCCGAAGAGCACGAGAGCCACGGTGGAAACTCGGATCTGAGAGCTGGAGTGGTGGTGGGGGATACACGAACCAGCTGTGCTGCAAGAGCTGAGAAATGTCCCCTCGCATTTGAGAAGGACTTAAAATGCTGCACACAAAAGCAGCAAAGCTGAAAAACGCCTTGTGATGCTGAATTAAATCAGGGAAGTATGAGGAGATGTTTTTCTTCGGCACCGCCGTGCAGCAAATGCAGCCCCGCTGTGCCTGTTTGTCCCGGGAATCCTTAAAATTCCCAACCTCTCTTCCACAGGAAAGAACTTTCAGGTCTCTAACATATTTTACTGCTTTTCTCTGGGCCAATTTCTCTATTTTCTTTGGTTTGTTTCTGAGGTTGAGAAGCTAAAATTGGACAGATATTTATTTATATGCATAACACTAAATTCTGTTTTCCAAAATGGCATTTCCTTGTTTCCCAAGCCTTTCACATCAGTTTAGGCTGACATTACAAACCTGTTCTTGGTTTCTTTTCCATGAATTTACATGATTCGTTTGGAAATCTTTGTGGCATTAACTTGTGGTCGTTGGGGATGAATTTCACCTGCCTTTATGATGCTTTTAAGTGTTTCTGCATTGGTTTGGGTTCAGTATCTCCCAGGGCGCACTCCTTGCACTGGAGTCCGCTTTTCTGAGGGTTAAGGTTAAAAAAATTCCTGACAGTTTAAAAATCTTGAAGTGTTTCTCCTCATGTTTTTGATGCAGAGTTTTTGACTAAAGATTTGCCCTTTCACAGATAAGCTAACTCCCATTCTCAGCAGAACTTGCAATTATACTGCTATTAAATTATGTTTAAGAAGAAAAACATTCTGCAAGCGTATATGTTAAGTCAAAATATTGTGAATTACTTCACCATATTCTCTTTTTCACCAGTAAATATGATACAGCTGAAATAATGACTGTTCCCCCCCCCCTTTAAGTTGTTAAACAGATACACTCTGTGCCTGCTAAATTGTGTGTAAATTCTGTATTTCTGGCATTTCTCTTTTTTTGGGGAGGGAAAATCACCCAAAACACCCCATGGAAATTAATTTTGTTAAATCACTTGAGGGGAATTAGGTCCATCTGCTCAGAGAGTTCAGCCTTTCTAAAGTCACTTACAGGAGAAAAGAAAAAGGAGTCATTGTTTGACTCGAGAGATGCTCGTGCTGTGAGCTGGGGTGTGTTTTTGTAGCACTGGCTGTGAGCTTTTGGAGGAAGGGGATTGTTTGTGGAAGTGTCTTTTATTTCCCTGCCGATAAAAATAGGTAATTAACACATTTTTAATTACGTGCGTAAAGTAATTAGTGCAGTTATGGACAGATGATGTGTAAGCTCAGAGCTGGAGACAGAATTCCAAGTGAGGAGACAGAATTCCAAGGAAAGAGGCCTAAGTTCTGCTCATGTCTGTAATTATTCCTGCACACTTACTAAAACATGAATTAAAAAAGATATAGATACTCTTTGCCTAATCCAGTTCATATAAAACATAGAATTGAACTAAAATCTGATTTGTGGGCCACAGCTGAACCCAGAGGGTTTGTTGAGAGAGAATTAGGACTGAATCCCTTCAAAATGTCTTACATTGATGATTAAAAATAAGGAACCTGCTAAAAGAATTGTGTATATTATATATATAAAACTCTAGCTTTACCTCCAGCACCTTCAGGTTGATTTTTAACCTGTGCGTGAGCTCTGGTGAGAGGGGAAGGATTTGGGGAGTTAAAAGTTTTGCCTGTGAGTTTTCCCTTTTAAAATCCTGCATTTCCAACTCCAGGGAAGTTCCCAATGAAATCCCTGTTTGCCTGAACCATCAGTGCAGGGATAAAATCCAAAGTGCTCCAAAACTGCCCTGGTTTCATGTCCGGATTTCAAGGCCTAATCAAGTAATGGCTGCAGGGGGTTTCAGATCCTTTACTTGCAGCTGCATTTGGAAGGGCAGAATAACAGTAGCAGGGTGCTAAAGAACTGCTAAAGATTTATTTTTGTGKCTTTGTGTGGCTGCTCCGCTGAACTGACAGTTCCAAACTTGGCATCAAATGAAAAGATGAACTTTGGAGTTTATCCAGAGTCACCAAGGCCTTGGCTTCAGCCTTTGAACTAGGCCTTGCTAAAAGGGCCTGCGTGGGACCTAAAGGAACTTCAACAAGCATTTATCTGTGGTAATTTTTTTTTTCCTTAAATCTTTTGTTTTCAAAATTGTTGAGTAGTTTTTTTTTTCTATGTAGTTTTTTTCCTTCTTTTTTCAAGGCCTTGGGTTCAGCCTTTGAACAAGGCCTTGCTAAAAGGGCATATGTGGGACCTAAAGGAACTTCAGTTTATCTGTGGTGATTTTTTTTTTCCCTTATATCTTTTGTTTTCTAAGGTGTTGAGTGGGTTTTTTTCTGTGTAGTTTTTTTTCTTTTTTTTTTCAAAATAGTGTTTTTCCTTTTTTTTCAATGCCTTGGGTTCAGCAATTGACCAAAGGCCTTGCTAAAAGGGCTTACATGGGACCTTAGGGGACTTGAATTTATCTGYGGTGAATTTTCTTCCTTAAATCTCTAATTTTCGAAATTGTTGTATTTTTTCTACGCACGGACTCCTATACTGTTATCTCTGATTTCATTTGGGTCTTTTTATGGAAAAAAAAATCATATATGTGAAGCTTTTTTCCCCGTGAAAACACTTGCCAAGGAATCTTTCTTGCAGTTATCCAAAAGAAAGGTCATTTTTACAGAGACACTTCAGATCTGTATTTTCAGACAACTCACAAACACCCAGCCAACAATAGCAGGGGCATCTCTCAACTTTAACCTTATGTTCTTTAAAATTTATTTAACCCAAAAAAAAAAAGAAATTGGAAGGACTTTCATCTTTTCCATGGAGTAATTCTTTGGAAAACTCAGATAACAAAGAGGGGGAGAAACAGGAATGTTTAACTTTTTATTTTGAAATAAACAATGGATTTTTGAATTTAGATAAAAACATGAAATTAAAACCCCCGTGAAGTATATAACTTGCTCCTGGTTTTTTAGCCATGTGACTTTGACTGGTGTTTATTTCTGTAGATTAAGGCATTAAAAGCTTCAGCAGGTTTTATTCCAGTTTCTATTGAAACGAAACCCAAATGTTTCTTTATGAAAACCATAAAACCAATATTTCAGTGCAGCTTTTCCTGTAAATATTTTTCCATGAGTTATTTCTTGCTGCCTTTAGCTACAAGCATTTAAAACGAGAAACAGAGCTCAGGAATCTCCTTGAAAACAATTCTTCATTGGGGACAGGCAGCAGCTTCCAGAGAGAAAAGGAAACCTGAAACACTTAATGCCTCTATTAATTAAATTTTTAGTGATTTCTCAGGCTGTTGAAAGTGTGGAGATGCACATGATGGATGTTTTGGGATACTCACTGCGGGAGGCTTCCAGGTGAGGGAGAGGTGGCTCCCATTTGGCTTTGGCTGCCTTTCAAAAGGGATTTCAAGGAGATAAATGGAAAATACAACACAAAATCCACATAGCTGTGCTCATACAGGAGCTGCAGGGACTTTGCTTTTAACACCTGAAAAGCTGTTTTGTGCTTTAGCTGGTGGTAAATAAAGAGTGGATTTGGGATCCAGGGACTAATTTATTGCTGTATATTGTGCTTTTCTGGTAATGATGATTTATGGAGCAGAGGCATGATATTTGTGGTTTGTAACAATGGACGTGGCCAAATTCTGTGGTTATTAAAGGGGAACATGAGGATTTAAAGTTATCACTTGAATAGAATCTTTCCAAAATACCTCCTGACTTTCCCTTCTCCTTCATTAAACCTGTCACGTTGGAGGTGTGAGGGATGAGGGAGGGAATCAGGATGTCCCAGCGGGATCTGGGGATCGTGCTCCAGCCGCGGGATCTCGGGAACATTTTCCATTATTCCTCCCAAAGCAGAGGGTCCAGGCCTGAACTTGCTTTTGGCATCAGTCCTCACATTCCGGGAACATTCTCCCGGAGCGAGGGGAATATCCAAGGAGTTTTGTTTGGATGTTGGGAATGTGCAGCGTTAATGGAGTGGGAGCTGGGGCTGGCCAGCCCCCAAAATACCGGAGCGTGGTATCTGTGTGTTCCCAAAGCTGGGGATGGCATGGGAGTCATTGCATTTCAGTCAATTTCCATGGCAATTCCAGAGCAGGACAGAGCCAAAGTGAGGATTAGAGCCAATGGACAGGGCATTGCTACACCCAGTAAATAAAGCTCCTRATTAAAAGGGGAATGTCATTGAATTAGAGAGGAAAATGTCTGTAGAGGATATTGATTATACTAATCTTTAGGGTTRTGTTCTAGGAGGGAAGATTTATTACAAAAAAAGGGGTTTTTTTGTATAATTTTATGGATGTTGGGACTCCTTTGGTGACRTGGAAGAGTGAAGAATAACAGGGGAAGAGTGAAATTGTGTGAAGAGCATTTGGGTGGATGTTACATCCAAAAAACTTAATTATCATTGCCAGCACTCAGCACAAACTGGAGCAGGTTAAAAATGCATAAAAATGTGAATACATTAATTTTTATGTAATGTTTTAATAATTTTTCGTGTTATGTTTTAAAAGCATCATTCAAAAATTGTAAATAATAATAAAAATAACTTCAATAATTCTCCTAAACTCATCCCTCAGACAGAACTCGGGTTCTTTTGGGCTGCTCTCTGCAAGAATATTCCCAAAAGCTCCTCTAAATTAACAAAGATCTACATCCTGTGGATTATATATTTTAAACCACACAACAAACCCCTGTGTGTAGGGCACTATCTGCCAGAATTCCAGAGGATTTAATTCATAGATCTTTATTCACTTTTGAGTCTAATTAGATTGAATTTAATGAAAGTCATTTGAATTATGAGTGAGAGTGCTGAGGGATTTAATGGAGTTTATCCCTATAATTTTTCCCTATATTTTTATATATATATATATCTCCCTATGTTTTATAAGGAAAAAAAAAATATTCCTATATGTATCCATGTATTTTATCCCTATATTTTTATATATATCTATCTCCCTATGTTTTATAAGGAAAAAATATATATCCCTATATGTATCCCTGTATTTTACCCCTATATTTTTATAAATCTCCCTATGTTTTATAGGGAAAAAAAAATCCCTATACCTATATTTTATCCCTTTATATATATATCTATCTCCCTATGTTTTATAAGGAAAAAATATATATCCCTGTATGTATCCCTATATTTTATCCCTATATTTTTATAAATCTCCCTATATTTTATAGGGAAAAATATACATGTATCTCTACATTTTATCCCTATATATAGATATATTTATCCCTCTGTTTTTCCCTATGTCCTCCTATGGATAGCCACCCTGAAATTTTTACTTTTCGGTGGAACAGAACAACCTGTGTGGCAAGAACAGGATTTTGTGGAGCCCTGGCTATAATTCCAACAGATCAGAAGCACCACACGATTCTTTAGTTTGCTCAGCCCATGTAAAATCAACAAAATATTCCGTATATACTCACTCTTTGCAGGAGTGCAGCTGGAAAAGGAAATATCCAGGATTTTGCCGGGGTATTTTGTGTCTGTATTTTATCTTAACTCATCTGTGGCTGCAGCTTTCCCGGTAATGTTATATGGAGTCGGGGATTCGGGAGGCAGAGCCGAGGAATTACGGAATATGGGGTTACACACTTGCAGGAAAAGCTGCTCAGGGCTTGGACAGGACACAACTTTCTGTGTTTACCTTCATTCCAGAGGTTCCACCAAACTTTTGGGAAGGGCACCTTGTGTTTCCCTGCCTTATCTCATGTGCCTGTTACTCATTTTCTCAGCTGAATGCGTTTTTGGGGGTGAACATCAGTTCCTCACACTCTCCACGCTTTTGTTCCGTGTTGTTCCCTTTCAAACTGTTGGGAATTTTGCCATTGGTTTGACAGGACCTGGATCAGACCTTGAAGTTTTCAGCTCCAGCTCCAAAACTCGTCACTGCAGGGATTTAAAAGCCGCGCGGATGCGGAGCTCGGGGACTTGGCAGTGCTGGGAATGTTGGACTCCGTGGCCTTGGAGGGGCTTTTCCAACCTAAACCAATTTAGGATTCAGGGATTATTTGAGTTCCTTGGTATTTTCTACTTCACGGGCTCAGGAGTCGTCGATAGCTGAATACAGCGTTCGTTGTGTGATGTGGGGGGAACGGGGCTGGGAAGGGTTTGGAGCACCAGGAGCAGCTGGGGGGGCTCAGCCTGGAGAAAAGGAGGCTCAGGGGCACCTGAACAGTGCCCTGGCACGAGGGTGGAGCCAGGTGGGAATCGGGCTCTGCTCCCAGGGAACAGGGATGGGATGAGAGGAAACGGCTTGAACTTGTAGGGGATGTTTAGGTTGGATATTGGGGAAAATTCCCTCCTGGAAAGGGCTGCCCAGCCCTGGCACAGCTGCCCAGGGCAGTGGTGGAATCCCCATTCCTGCAGGGATTTAAAGCTGTGTGGATGTGGCATTTGGGGTCATGGATCCATTCCCTTGGCAGTGCTGGGAATGCTTGGATTTGATGATCTTGGAGGGCTTCTCCAACCTCTGTGTTTCCATGTCAGGCCAGGGATGCGTTTTCCAAGGTTCACGTCCCTGGGTTGTTTCTGTTTCATTGGAATTTTTGTCCTGAATTTGGAGCGACACAACCCTTATTTCCAGGGGATTTCAATGGGATTTTGATGGGATCACCTTCCTGTGCTTCCCTCTGGAGCTGCCAGGATCCCGCAATCCCACTCCTGGCCGACCTCRCGCTGCCTTATCAGTTCAACCTTTAAGCATTCCCAAATATTCCCTGCAAACCCTTTTGTCCATCCTCTCAGGAGCCAGAGGAATGAAATCCCTGTAAAATTCCCCGTGGGCTTTGGGAGGAGGGAGAAAACGCTTCAAATTGGCAAAATGCGCTCGTCTGACAACACCAGGGCTCCCAAATTTATTATTGTTTTCCTTCAAAAGAGAAATTAAGGAGCATCTTGAACCACTTGTCCTAATTGGCCGAGCCAGTGAAATATGTAGGGATGCACATTATCCATAGAAAAAGTGGACGGTTGGAAATATTTCCCCTTTCTGACAAATGGAACCATTTGTTCCTCATTTTTCCCTATCTAAACAGTGCTCCCGAGGCTGGGAGAGCCCCGGGGAGGGAGAGGAGGGGATTTATTGTCACGGAAAGATCGGCTCTGCCTGGAATTTTCCCCCCTTTATTTGCTGTTCCTGCAAATCACCTCGAAAAAAGGGGGAAAAAAATCCCCGAGATAAATCAAGCAAAAGATAAAGCCCTTTTATTCTTACAAGGGTTTTTAGGCATAATGCTGTAGAATACATGGAAAAATGCTGGATAAACCTTCCTGTGGTGGTTCCCAGAGAGATTTTGTGGGAAAAAAGTGGGGAAAACTGTGGAAAAATGATACAAAAAGTTACAAAAAATACAGATAGTAGCAATTCTTACAGACCAGGTGGTGCGAGCAGGATAAAAAATGAAGTTTAAATATCAATAATTTAAATTAAGCAAGGATTCCACAGGCAAAGTTGATCTCTAGGCTTTAAAAACATGGATTTTTTTTTTCCTGTGGAATTAATTCCATGAAGGTAAAAGTTTTGTGCTTTTTAARGAAGATTTTAGAAGTAATTTTAAAACTCTTGCTGTGTGCATGTGCTGATTTGTCCCATAATATTCCCAAATATACTGAATTTCAGAGCATCTGAAAGAGGAGAAAAACTCGGGGTTTGTGGTTATTTCCCTGGGTGTCACATTTTTGGTGTCAAACCCAGATTTTGGGTTGATTTGTATTTTATTCATTGCAGGTGCAAATTAAATAGTGCCCAAATGATCATAATGAGCAGATTAAAATTGATTTGCTTTCAGCTGAATGGAGAATTTACATTTAATGTAACTTTTTAATAAGAGCAAAGAACATTTGAGGTGCAGAGTAAGGAATATAAAATTGYCAATTTTAAAGCAGAACTATTTTTGCTCAATGCTGCAGGATTTAAACTCCATAAATTTGCAATTAGACAGTAATTAAAGTGTATCCCATTAATTCTGTTTTTTTACTCCATTAATGATTTTTACTCCATGAATGATTTCTACTCCATAAATTATTTTTACTCCATTAATGATTTTAACTCCACCTCTTGCATTTTAACAAATCTCAAGGAAAAACCTTGAGGAATAATCACAGATATTCCTCATTATTGTGAGATCCTAATATTATAATTCAGGGGTGAAACAATAAATGAGGAATTGTTTAATTAAACTTCCTTCCCAATGCAGTTCTTTGTAAATATGGATTTTAATGGGAATAATAATTATTGTCCCAAAAATTGGCCAAATTTGGGTGCACTCAGGTTCACAGGATCCTGCAAAAACTGAGGGGGCAGGGAATGTTCTGGGACATAAAAACCCACCCCGGATAAAATTCCCTATAGAGGGGAACTAAGATAAGGAATCAGGAATTCTGGGTTTCTCGGCCCTATTTTTGGGTGTTTACTCTGTTTTTTAATAGATTTTCTCCTGCTTTTACCAAGGGAGGAGCCAAAGGAGGTTTCTGCTTTTGGAGGAAACCCCTGGTGCCGTTTGGCTTTGTCGAGATCCGATGTGACCCCACATTCCCTGCTGAGGATCGGGAACGAGCACAGAACCCTCTTCCCGTTTTCCCCCCCCTGTCAATTAGCAGCACGTGCTTTGCTTTGCAGGGAATGATCAGGAAAAAACCTCCRAAATCCTCGAGCTGTCAGTTATAGGAAAACCTTGGATTTTCACATTTCCTTGGGTTTGGAGTTCTCTGCCCCCAGGGCAGCTCCTCTTCTCCCAGCTCTGTTCAAATACTTGGGATTCAAAAGGATCTTGTTATATTTGTGACAGTTTTTCCTGCAAAATCTTTGGGATGGATTTGATTTCACTGTTGCATTTCAGATGAACAAATTCTCCTTTGTTCTGGTGAAAATTAACAGGAAGCTTTTAATTTAATTTTAACTTTTAATTTAATTGACACAACAAAGTGCCTTGTTTTTTGTCGTGGAAAATTTGGCATTTTACRACTTCTGTGTTTAATTTCCAAGCTGAACAATCTGATTTTTGTGCTCTTTGTACCCTTTTAATAGATGAGGTTTTCACGATTGATTTTTGATGTGCAAATTCCTTAAAGCCTGTGCAGCGAGCTCGAACCTCCTCGAGAAAAACTCATTCGTGATCAACYCAAGTCCAAAGACTTTGAGAAATATTTCATGGATTCTTGGCAGCCCTTCTGAAGTGGGAACCAAATGTGAGCAGGGATAGCCCCAGGTCAGCTGGGTGTCTTTTAATGAGTTTTGGGTTTAATCTCAATATCTCAACTCGAAACATTTGCTTCTTGAAAGCAGAATATTTAATTCGCTGAGCAGTCGCTGACAGCTGCATGTAAAGGGAAAAAAAAAAAAAAAAGGAATTTGTTTCCAGCTAAAAAAGAAATGCTTCAAAATGTTTTTATTTAGAAAAAAAGCTCCACGACAGCTTTGGAATATCTTCATCCTCGGGTTTCATTCGCTGTGTCACAGCCGGGATTTACAAGCTCATGAAAAGGTTACAATCCCAATAAAGCGACACGGAGCGGGGAATTACGGCGTCTGTAAAACCTTGGCAGTGTCTAGTGAGGTGTGAGGTGAGCTTAAAAAAAACAGGGAATAAGGACAGGGAACCCCTTGGAGTTTAAGGCTCAGGTGGCCAAAGGTCAGGGTAAAAGTCTCTCGGGGTTAAGCAAAYTCAGCTTTGTTGGGTCTGGGTTAAACAGAGCCGGATCCTTCCTAACGGGGAAGTGCAAGGAGTGCACGGAGTCGGAATTATCTGACTTCATTGGAAAGATAAATATTGGCAAAACCTGCTCCTGTCACTGCTGGGGTGGTGCAAAACAAGTGTTTAACACTGAGTTTTAATTTTGAAGATTTTCCCTCTCAAAGTTTTCTCTTCGTTTTTGCCTTTAAGGAATTCTGGGAATGGGATTCAGTGTCTTTCCTCTGGAATATCTGCTCAAGGCTTTTAAATCCTCTCATACTTTATTTGCTTCGCCTTTGCCATCATCCTGTGCTGCTTCCCCARCCTTCCACAAAATTCTTTATTTCCATGGGATCGCTCTGGAACAAAAACCCCACCACCCTCATTTTAGGTATCTTTAGATTCATTTAAAATTCCGTGTTTTCCGTAAAAAATTCAGGTGGATTCGTTACATAACGGATCTTTCATAACCTTTGAACATTCCTTGAGCTCAGCCTCTCCCAGAGGARTCCTTCCCCAAGTCCTTCCTCGGCCTCACGTCTCCAGAACACGCGGCTCATCTGGAGCCAGCTTCCCAAATCTTGGACATTTACTGGGAACATTCCGTGTCTGGGCAGTTCCTATTATTTACCTGGGGTTGCAGGGATGGGAGCCATGGAATTACTCAACAATTAAGTCACTCATTAGGCAGATATTTCAGAATCCTGACTGTTTTCAGCACCATTTGGGGTCATTTTGCCACCCCATAAATAAAGAAATAACGGCATCGGTGTGGGATAAACTCCCTGAAATATTCCTTGCTGGAAATTCCTGGTTCTTTATGAAAACAGCCAATAACGCTGGGCAGGGATTTGCAAACGGGACTTTCACAGTCGGAAAAAATCCCCAAAAATTGTTCGTCTGATGTTTTTAGCACTTAAAGTCAGAAGTGACCAACAGACACAATAACTTCATAAAGAAATTCGGGAACCATTTCCTTTTGTTCCCACTGAGAGAGTGAAAACTCAGAAAAACGGAGGGAATTAGCAGCTTATTGCTCGCTTTTCTTCCTGCTTTTGAGGTCTACGAGAGATTTTATCGAATTAAATTTGAAAACAAATTCACCCACCCTTCCTAAATATCCTAAATCTGGATTTTAACCCTGGYTTGGCTCTCCAGGGTGCCTGGCACTGCTCCCTTTGACTCCTTCGTGGCCAAAATCCACTTGTGCTCCGGCTTGGAGCGGGATCGGGGCCAGAAATATTTAAAATGTGGGATAAGCGTGAGAAATGTYGGGCTGTAAAGCCGAGCTGCCTCTTTATTTCCACGGAATTTCACATGATTTGTACCCTCAGCATCACCCAGGCTCGAGGCTCCCTCACCCTTTGGCTTGGTAGGATTTTGTTTTCCTTGGATAAAATCCTCCCCCAGTTCCCAACCAGTGAACAAACAGATTTAGACAGAAACCCCGCAATTGTTTGTTCTTTTCAGGCTCAAATCTCATTTCTAGCCACAGGAAAAACAATGAAATTGATGTTTGCTTTCTTTTTTTGCCCCTCTGGTGATAAAAATGATCTATTTCAAATTTTCTTGGGATATCTCAGATATTCCAGTGGAAGCTTTGGAAGGAGAACGTTGCTTTCCCTGCACAATTGGCTGCTGCTCAAGTGGTTTAAGTTTGTGCAGGAATAAAGATTTTAATTTTTAAATTAAGTATTCATCTTTGTAACTTCCATTTAGAACTCAGTATAATTCCTCACATTTTGAATTATTTGAATTATTTGAATTGTTTCTCACTACAGAACTTTCCCCCCTCTGTTTTAAGCCTTCATGACTCCAGCACACCAAAAATAAAGTGGAATTCTCCCTCCTGCAGAATTATCTTMAACTAATATTTCCTGCACATCGTGTCCGTGGATTTTCTCAGCTGTTTATCAGGATAGAGATCCCATCCCCTGGATATAAATCCAGCCCCCCGTGCCCTGGATTTATCTCCACATGGAATAAGAAGTTTTTATCCCGGGTTTTGTGTAACTGCAGGAATGGCAGCGCTTGGCAGTGCAGTCTCCAACGTTTCATTTTCCCTGGAGTGCTCCGTATTCCGCTGGAATTTTTATCCTGAAGATTGCCTCGGATATATCCAGGAGGGCTTCAAACTTTTCATTTTCTCCCTTAATCCCTTTTGTGGCGTTTCTGACCCTGCTCTCATCCTCACTCTTGGATTCCTTGCGGATATTTCAGTGCGTGTGAGCACCGGGATCCGCTCTTCCCACGTGTTGTGTGTAAACATTTCCAGATTTATCCCTGTGCCATTATTAGAATTATTAGGGATTTATCCACGTTAAGTATTTCCACGTGCACCTTTCTCCCCTTCAGGGCTGAGACCTTTGGGCTTTTTTTTTTTTTTTTTTTTGCAGCATCCAAATAATTCCAGACTTCCCTTGGTAAAGAACATCCAGAAATTCCAGAGGAGTTTTTCCGACGTCAAACTGGATTTTTATAATTTAATCTTTGCACTTACTGGTCTGAAGAAGGAGTTTTTGTCAGTATTAATGTTAATAAGCTCGTTCATTTATAGTTTTGCTAATTATTGAGGAATGCAACAGGGTACAAACCTCCGGTGGAATTTACTCCTAATTTACTCCTTCCCAACACAGGGTCAGGTACAGAAGGAGCAAAGGGACCTCTCTGTGTCTCTCTCCTGGTCTTTTACTCATTTAATAATTCCCATAAAATTCATGAAATAACATTTTATAGTATAATATATATGGTATATTAAATTATATATTATAATTTCTTATATAATAGGAAATAATTCATATCCTACTATATCTAATACTGTTATCTATTATTTCTATATAAAATAAACATCATACTGTCAGACGTATGATACAATAAATTCTATTGACGCATGATACAATAAATTCTAGTATGATTTTATAGATTATCTAGAATAAATACTAATGTGCTCTATATGATGTTATTACATATATCTAGCATATAAAATCAATTATAAAACGAAATCATATCTAATATAAACCAATAGAATAATAATATTCTTGTATTATATAACAATATATTCCATATATTATACAGCAACCATTTCCCTGTGCCCCAACGCTGTAGAAATCCCTTTGGGAATGTCAGCAGCAGCAGCTTGTTCGTGGGATGGGATGTGGAATGGTTTATGCCATGCATCCATCCCGACGGAGCCTCGAGCTCTCACAGGGGCTCTTTGTAAATAAAGCTGGGAATGGCCGGGGGGACCCTGGGAATGTCCCCAGCGCTCTGGGGAATGGCAGCACATTTTTCCCGGGGCAGAAATGGAAAACGCTGCACGGAGTGGGGAAATGTCAGGCGCTGTCAGAGGTTCCCGGGAGAGCATTCCCATTGTAAATGGCACCGAGCTCGCCCCCAAAAAGCCGATTTCCCCCTGGAATTGCCCCCTGACATTTTGGATGTGTTAATGCAACACTGAGCCGAGTCTCGGGGGCGGCCCCCGGGAGGTCACGGGCGGAACAATGCTGGGTTTGCTGCTGCTGAGCAGGAATTCCAGCGGGGARAACGGGGAGAAGCTGCAACTCCGCTGCAGCACAAGGGGGAAGCTGGGAATGCGATTGTTCCGGAGGGACAAACCCACGGCTCCGTTCCCTGGGCTCGGGTCAGTCCCCACCGGGGCAGCGAGGGGAAATGTTGGCTCAGTGAGCCCTGAAAATACAAATGTGGGGATTGCAGGTGGAGGAGGAGCAGCCCTGGGCAGTGCAGGAGTTTGCTCCTCTGAATTCAGTGGGAACATGGATTTGGGGGATCTGCCCGAGCTCCAGGAGGGTGGGACAGGATTCCAGAGTCGGCTCCAGCTCCTTCTCCATCTCTCTGGACACTCCAGCACTGGAATTAACCCCTGAGCAGTCACATCCAGGGTGAACGTGGGCAGAAATTTTCATTTCCATGGATTTGGAACATGAAATTTCTCACAATCAGAGACTTCCAAGCCTTTTAAAAGTTCCCCTGTTCATTCTTTGCCTGCTCCRTTCTGGGTGCCACCATTTAAACTTTAAAAATCTCATTTAAAATCTAATTATTAACTCTTCTTGCTCTTCTTATAACACTGCCCAACCATTCTCTGGGATGTCCAGTGCTTTATTATTTATCTCCAATTTTAAGATGGATAATTCCTAAAGATTTTTTAATCTGACTGCACATAAAAAGGAGAAGAAAATTTTTTTAATTGATCTTTTTCAGTGCTTTTTCATGACTTATCTCCTCTGTGGCTTGTTTACTGTACAGTGGCTTTCTTTGTGCTTTGTGTGATCCAATTCCTAAGTGATATATTCAGGAAAAAGCTCTGAGTAGGTAAATAAAAGGATCAGAGGGAATTCTTGGTCAGCTGAAATCTCCTTGGAGAGTCTTTTATCCCTTTCTTTCCTGTGCTTTTATCTCCTTGTTATGACAAAAGCTTAAATAGCACTTATTGCCTCCTTCTCCTTAAATCCCATTTCTCYTTTCTCCTCAAAAAGTGTGAAACTTGGATTTAGCGGGGGTTGGGAAATGATTTTTGAGGGATAAAATTTGGAGTCGTTGCACTTGGACTGTTCCATGCCGGCAGGATCCAACCCCAGATAGCTCCAGAGGAAAATGCTGGTACCAGGAGGAGAACAGGCTGCAAAGAACACCTCGTGTTCAGCGAGAAATTGCAAATGCAGGGGAAATATTCCCAGAGTTTCCTCACGAACTGGGAGTTCAGGGGGGAATTCAGCATGAGCGGGCTCGGTGGCACCAGGGTCATTCCGGGTGTCTCTGCACAAGCTGCTTTTGCTGAACTTTCATACTTTTTAAAGGATTTTTTAAGGAAAAAAAACCTCCAGCTTGTTCCGTGTTAGCTATGAAAAACTGCTTTTTATGAGCACAGGCTCTATGGAATCTTTATATTAACGGGATCTTGGCATTTTGCACTCCCCAGGCAGCGTCTGGATCCATGCGAGGGCTGGAAATGCTCTCATTTGTATCAGCACCAGACTTGAGCAAGGCCAAATGTGGGTGGGTTTTGATTTTTCCTTAAATGCTGAACCCATTTGCAGCCTTTCTTCATCTCCATAAACAGCCAGACAGAGTCAGGCTCAGACTGGACGATGTGTGAAGAAAAATCTGCTCATCTAAGTCAAAATAATTCATCCCTTAATGGGCTGGGAGGAGGAATAACTTTCCCTGACACTCTTGAAACTCCTTTGCCATCCCACAAATCGCTGTCAGACAGCTCGCTGTGCTCCTTCCCTCCGCACAGCTTTGGGGATAACCTTATCAGGTTATCACTTTTATTGCTGCCCAACTCCTGATGGATGTTTGGGCCACCAAAGCTGCTAAAAAAAATGATGGTTTATATAGAACTGTTCCATAGATTCAGCTCCCTTTGTCCAGCACTTCCCTGTGTACTCCGATAACTGGAGTGTCCTAAGAATTACAAATTTTCTCAGCAGATTTCCCACGGATTAGACAGGAGAAGGTTTGGAGTTGTGGAGGGAGAAGATTCCCAGCAGCCCAGGGAACATTCCGTGTTCGCTGCTTGGGTCATTCCGTTCTGACGCTGGGAGAAAACCACATTTTAGCTTTCAAAACTGAGGGGTTGATTGTACAAATAAGGCACTTTTACTTTCTAAAAGTGGATTTTCCACCRCTCTGGTGAGCTTTAGTTCCACTTCCCACTCGTGTGGCCGCACACACGCACAGGGCTGGTTTGGGGTGGGATTTTCCCCCCTTTTCCTTTCATTGAGACAAAATTTTGGTGGGTAGAGCATGAGTGAAGCTGAACTTGCTGCACACAACTATTCCTGAACATAAATATGCGCTCCCAGCCTTTATTTTAGGTTCTATCCTCGTTTTACATTTTCCCATCTGGGTGTTAAAGTGAGCTCCAGAACTGGCAATGGGTTGGGGAAAAGCAGATGTGGACTCGGAGCAAACAACAGCTTTGGGTCCAGAGCTCTCCTTGATGTCTACTTCAAACTCACACTGCAGGAAAATAAAATAAAATAAAATTGAGAGGGGTTCAAAAATGCCTTTTCAAACATGCAAATGATGCTGGGAAAGTTTAACATGTATGCAAATGTAATCTGGAGAGGGGAACTAAAGACCTTTGGCTGGCCTGRAGGCTCAGCTGGTAGCAAAATAGAAATTTATTGCTGATGGGAGAGTGAGGTTCAAGCACAGGCCAGGGATGGCTGGGAGCTCCACGAAGGTGAAACTTGGAGCTCTACAGCAAAGCCAGGGATTCAGAGATGGGCTGGTTCCTGTAATTCCATCCCCTGGATCTGGCTGGAGTGGAAAGTGARCACAAAGGGTAAACAAAGGGGTGAGGAGAGCACAGAACCTCGGAGAGCCCCGGGAAGGGTAAAACTGCCCTGACAACTCACATATGGTTGGAGTTTAATCCACAGGGGAGAACAGGCACTCCACGCCTGTGCCAATTGTTTTCCACCCCCAAAGCAAAGAGATTTTAATGATTTATAGCAGAACAGGGTGGATGTGTTACCTAATGGCTTTAGAATGACTCGATGCAGTTTTCGAAGCGATGCAGGAAGTGGAGTGGATAAACAAATCCCTTCTTATTCCTCTTTGTTCCCATTTGAAACGGAGATTTGGTTCTCTGCTAAAATCTCGATTTCTCTGGGAATGCTTTCCCGTGCAAGCAGAAAAAAAATGAAATTTTAAAAATCTCTCCCAGAAAAAGGGTTTTATTTGCAGGCTCAATGTGGAATGTAATTGGCAAATCCCCCTTTTTAAGGATTTGTACAATTCTTACATGTCAGGCTACTGGCTTCAACTTGAGACAAGTCCATAAAGGAGGAAATCATTTCAAGGAATCAGGAATTCATTTGCAAAATTGGGAAAGCATCATGAACTTGTAGTACATGACTTAGTCAAACAAACTGACACTCTCTTAGGATTCATTTCCATCTTATGGCTGGAAATTAGAAAAAGAACGTTTGCATCATTGCAAAGGCTTGGTGTGAAAGAAGCACCAATTCCCAAGCTGTTCTCCAGGGATGGGAAACATTTGTCCACTTAGTGCCTTGGCTAAAGGGAAGCACATGTGGAGCTCCAGCAGAAATTATGTAGCCTCAGGTGGAGAAAACTGAGATCACTCATGTCTTATCTGTGAGCCCTGCTGGGAATCAGAGGGTGCTGATTTGTGCAGCTCTGAGGTTATTAAATCTATCAAAAAGCAATATTTTAACAATGACAGTGGCTGTGTGGAAGAACATCCACCTCCACGGAGGAAATCCATCAGCTTTCCTAATTGCTTTTCTTCAGGAGAGGGTTTGGACATCAGGGATGATTTTCTGGGGTGGGAGATGATGGATCACTTTTAATATCCAGCCCATCTGCTCCTGGTTCTGGTCACCACCAGAGCCACACTCACCTTGCCCAGTGCCAGTAATTGAAATAGAATAGATTAAAACTTCTGTTCCTTTGGATTCCTTGGACATGAACTTTCCTAGGAGATAAAAGCCAGGATTAGAGCTGGAGTTGGGTGTTTTAATTCCTTTCCTACCAGTATCCTGTAGCCTTTTGAAGAAGTATTTGGAGGAGTGCAGGTGTTCTCTCATATGGTTTTCATTCTAAACCCCAGCCTTTCCATATGTTTATTTTTAGCCTAAATTCTGGGATTCATATTCCCCTTCCACATGGAAATACCCCCTATAACATGGAGAACTCCTCGTGTTCATTAGAGCTCTGTCATTCCTGTCAGGAGATTTGGGTGGAAAAGGAAAACTAAAAGACAACAGACAGCTCCAGGTTGTGGATTCCTTCCCTGTCCAGGAAATCAGGGAACATCTTCCCAAAGGAGTGGGGCTTTTAAAGAGAACAAACCCTGAGGGACCGAGTCTGCTCTTTAACTTGGGTCAAGTTACCACTTTGCCTTGTCACTGGGAATTTTTTTCCATGAACTATGTCCAGAGCAGGTTTTTTTTGGTGCATGTTTCTGTAAGAAACTCGTTAATGTAATTCAGGTAATTCTCCAGAGCACTGTTTGCTCTTTAAGTGCTCTTTAATTGACAAAGACTGGCTTAGAACTTTCTCCAGATGCTGATTTATGGCTCAGGCTCCTCACTGTGCTTTTTCCTGCCATCCTCCTCCTGCTCTTCCTTTGAAACCACCACAAACTTCTGATCCTGATGGATGGAACTCGAGCCGGTGACATCATTCCACAATTAAAGTGGAGGAGGGAGAAGATTCATTTTCTTAGGCCTTTTCCTGAGCTGTGCAATCCTAGAACTTCTCTGTTTCTCCGTGCTTGTTTTCCCCATCCATATTTCTCCCGGTTAATGGGATCCTGCCGGGGACAGTAGGAGCAGTGTTTTGTTACTCTGGCAACAAGAGCCAAACTTTCAGATGTTATTTTGCTTCTATTAAAAAAAACCCACTGCCAGTTATGATGTAAACATTTGCAGCTCCCCCTAAATCTCTTTTCTTTCTGGAGTCGAAGCGAAATGACCCTTCCGAGGGCAAAGTGAGGGATTGGAGCAGACATTTCCAGCTGTGTGGGATTTGGGGAGATCCTCGGTGATCTGCTCGGACTCTTTTTAAGTGGCATATTTACTGCCAGCCTCATTGGAGGCGATGGAGCTTCTCAGCAGCACTGAGAGGCCAAATCCTCCTTTGGATTTATTTAGGAAAAGATTGGATGCTCTTCCCACTGCAATTGCTTGAAGTCTTCAGGAGAACTTCGTAGGAAGTGCTGAAAACACTCCAGCATTGCTCCTGACAGAACTAATCCCACCAGGAATTCGAGGCCAGGGTGCCATTTCAAGCCATGTTTGTATTTTTCAGACGAGCAGGGGTTTGCCACATTCGGATGGAGAGGGAGCCATTCCTTCAGGAATGAGGGATCCTCTCCCTCTTGGCTGGGTTGTGGCACTGCAGCACATTTCCCACCCAGGCAGATGCTGTGTGGGTCACCCTCAGTGTTCCCTGCAATGACCTCTCCCAGTGCTGGTCACTTGCAGGAGTCGGGGTCACCCGTCTGTGACTCGTTCCTTGAGCTCTTGCACCCGGCAGCTCCAGTTTAGGAAGATTTCCCTGACACTGGAGTGTTTTTCTCTGGATTATCCAGCCATTCCTTACTCGGTTGTACGTTGACTAAAACCCAACAATAACATTCTGCTGAAAAAAAACCAACCCAAACGTTTAAGCCAAAGGCTTCTTTAGTATTGCTCAAAATAGTGAATTATCATAGAGATCTGGAATTGCCCACTGCTGGAAACTCTTCCTTTGGGAAGCAGTTCCATGGATTTTGCCATGCTTGCTGCTGGCACTGAACCATTTTTTCACAAACTTCTGCAATTGTGTAGATTTGGGGACTCCTAAGGGACCTTCAAGTTCACCCAGTGCCACCCCTGCCATGGGACRCCTTCCACTATCCCWGGTTGCTCCAAGCCCCATCCAGGGGACAATTCCAGGKATGGRGCAGCCAGAAATTCTCTGGGAATTCCATTCCAGCACCTCACCASCCTCACAGGGARGAATTCCTTCCCAAGATCCCATCTCCCCCTGCCTTCTGGCAGTGGGAAGCCATTCCCTGTGTCCTGTCMCTCCAKYCCTTGTCCRAAGTCTCTCCCCATCTTTCTTGGAGCTCCTTCAGGCACTGCAAGGCCACGGTTTGGTGACTCTGAAGCTTCTCCAAGTTGAACAATCCCAGCTCTCCCAGCCTTTCCCTGCAGGAAGGGTGCTCCATCCCTCTGAAGTGCAGGTTGCTTTTGGGAAGTGCCATCAGATAACTCCAGAGCTGCCCTGAGAAGTTTCCCTCGGAGGACAATTCCGTGGGAGGATCTTGGAGCAGGAGATGAGTCAGAGGAACCATCCCGGTTTCCTTCCTTCCCAGTATCCCCTTGAATGTGATACAGGGAGTTGAGATGAGGTAACTCCTGTTTCCATAACCGGTCATTTCTCCTGAAATTCTATCTGCACTCGAACTGCCAATTAACTGTAATTAACCTTTGCACGTGTGCTGGTTTCAAGTGGATTTTGAATGGGAATGTTTGGATTTGATGCATTTGACGTCATTGYTCAGGGCCTGAACCCATCCCTGCTGGAAATCAAAGCAAAGCCACACTTTGCCATCACTCCTCTCACTCCACCTAACCCAGGCAGACAGGAAAAGGGACATTTTGGGGATGTTTAGGTGACACAATGGCTGCAGGTTGTGTTCCCGTGTTTCTCCAGGCTGGGAAGGGAATCTCGGATCACCGGGAAAGCAGCTGGGATGGTTTATTCTTCTTATCCAATTAAATAATGCCCCTGCTAAAAACACACTCTGGAATTCTCCTTTTGGTTTCTCCCCACTCCGTGGATGAGCTGAAATCAGTTTCCCTTCCCATGCCTGTAATTTTGGGGAGTTTCCAGGAGGTGCTCCCTGCTCTATGGCCCTGCAGGGGGTTCCCTAATGAAGCTTTGACAGATTTAAGGTCACTTTTTGCACGGTTCCACTCAGCACTCCCAGAAATGCACAGCAGGGACAGTTCYTCTGCTCTGAGCTGCTTTTAGGAGAGCCTTTGATTTATGCTGAATTTCTTTTCACATTTCACGTCAGAAAGAAATAACAAATTTAGGTACAAGTTGTTGTTGGGGAAGGGAAGGTCTCCAAGTGAAGCTTTAGGCTCATTAAATTCCCGGTGAAACCCTCACTTTAAGAGCAGTAGATGATTTTTATTTTGTTTTCAGCTACCTTAACCCAACACACTTTTATTTTCAGAGCAATTAATTGGGACATTAATGGGAGTAAAGCACCTGCGAGCTCTTGCAGTRGGATTTTCTGCAAAGCCCTTATCCCACAACGCTGCATTTCCTTTATATTGGAATCTTTCAGGACGTGAGCCACTAAATGAATGTTTTGTTGGCACTAAATGCAGGAGATGGTTTTAGTTTAAGGCTCCAAAAGTTTCAGACTGAAAAGAATCAGGGACAGGGAGTTATCTTTTTGAAGAGGACTCTTATCAGCAGAGCTTCTTATCATTTGACAGAGCTATGTTTGTCATTTGAATGTGTTTGGCCATCAGTGTCCCAGGATTTTCAGCTTCCAGAAACATCCACTCCTCCTGTGATTCYAAACCTCAGTTTGGTTTAAAGAAACATTCCTGCATTCCTGCTGTAGAAATAGGGAAAAAAACCATGGAAAAAAGGCACCAAAATCCCGATGTTCTTGATTTTGAGCTTTTTATAGATAGGCAAACACATGTGCTTGCCCAGATTAATAAAAGAGCTCAAAACAGTAGCAAGAATGGTTTAGAAGGCTCAAAAATGGGGTTTAGAACGTTCAAAATGTGTTTAAAAGGTTCAAAATGTGTTTTAGAAGGTTCAAAAATGGGGTTTAGAGGGTTCAAAAATGGGGTTTAGAAGGTTCAAAAATGTGGTTTAGAAGGTTCAAAAATGGTGTTTAGAGGGTTCAAAAATGGGGTTTAGAAGGTTCAAAAACGGGGTTTAGAGGGTTCAAGTTGCCAAGGCCCAACCTGAGGAATGGGTGTTTTAAACAAACTTCACTATCCCCAAACCTTTACCTGTTTTTGGAATTTAAAGTCCTAAGTGATGGACTTCCCAAAGAATAAATCTCAGGGATAAGTAAATCAGCAGAGGATGTGATGAGAATCGAACCATGGTTGAATAATTTTGAAAGAAATCAAAAGAAAACTTCCTATATTTTATTATTTTTTCAAAAATTCCCTTTTGTGCCCTGGCAGTTGAATGCTAAATGAGAGTTATTTGTTATGGGATAAAGTGGACATGGAAGGAAAGGGAGCAGAGAAAGTAGCTGGTTTTCGTCATTAATATTCATTTTATTATGTTTGGTGTGTATATCTCACTGAAGAARGGTCAAAATCTAGAAATTTGGGAGATAAATTGTTTTCATGTCCCAAATTATCAAGATTTGAAGAGAGAACGATTGAGGGGGGAAAAGGGGGAGAGGAGAGAGAAAACCCCAAAGAGAGAGGCAGAGATTCAGGTCAGTGGGATGACACAGGGGGAGAATCCCAGAATCCCGGAATGGTTGGGTTGGAAGGGATTTTAGGGTCATCCCATCCCACCCYRAGTCGTGGRCAGGGACACCTTCACTATCCAGGTGCTCCAACCCAAAGCATTCCAGGAGTCTGTGCTCATGGGGTTGTTCAGTCACTCACAGCCCTGCTGAATTCCACAGYTGAGAAATAAATGAGAAAAGAGTTATTTCAGACCTGCAGGTGATCAGTGGGACAGGCCGTGGTCCTGACAGCATCGGGTGGTTCCAAAACTAATACCGTGGGATGAGAGAATTCTGCTTATTCCTGGGAAACCAGACTGGGACATCCCTGAGCAACGTGGTGCTGATGCTGTSTCAGAACACCCAAGATCCCAATAAAATCCTGACAACACCCCGGAGGTCATTCCTGGAGGTCACCTCCTCTTCCTCCCACACTCCCCAGGGAAATTCGGGTCCACCCCCTCGTCCATGGCCACCCACCCGCAGATCAGCTGAGAAATCATTCTTTGTTCAGCAGAACCTTTGTTAACAATGTTATTTTTGCTCTTTGTTCTCTTCCCTTGGTTTGAAAGATTCCTTTTGTTCGTTGTGTTCGATGTTTAAAAATCCCTCATTTGTGGCTCATAGAAATTGAACCTGAGTGTGGGGCTGGGTTTGAGAAATGCAAGGGGGACTTGTCATTAATTACATACATTGATTTTATTCTGATTTTTGTTTCAAGAAGGGAATTTAAATGAGTTTATCCCAAGGCCATTTTTAAGTGCTTTGAGATGGATCAGCTGTTGTGGGGTTTGAAGCCTGTGAGGGACTTGGTGTCTTCTCCAGCCAAATGCRGATGGGATAAACATAAGCATTAATTAGGAATTCCTAAATCTGCACCTTCCTATTGATAGGAATATAAACATTGCTGTAATGGATGCCTTGGCTGTGGGAAGGAATGTCTTGGATTTGGGTGTTCATGCAGGAAAACCTTGCTCATTGATTTCTGGTGTGCTGCTGATGTTATCATGGTGATCTGTCACTCTGTCCCAATTAATTTATCATAATTAACATAATTATCAATCCCACAAGGCCAAACGCACTGAGCACCCAGTGTGGGAATCCATACGTGCTCCATGTCCTGGGGGAAACCCTYGTGGCTGGGAGCCGCTGGGACTGAGGGACAGCTTCTCTCATGGTTCCTTTAGTGGGTTTTGGTGTTGGATCTGGATTTGTTTGGATGGTTCACGGGGTATTCCTGGTTCTGTTTGGTTGGATGGTTCATGGGGTATTCCTGGTTCTAGTTTGGATGGTTTGTGGGGTGTTTCTGGTTCTGTTTGGTTGGATGGTTCATGGGGTTATTCCTGGTTCTGTTTGGTTGGATGGTTCATGGGGTATTCCTGGTTCTGTTTGGATGGTTCATGGGGTATTCCTGGTTCTAGTTTGGATGGTTTGTGGGGTGTTTCTGGTCTGGGAGTGCATCTCTCTTAGGAGGATGGGATGAGGGAGCTGGGAAGCCTCAGGAAGAGATGGGTGAGATGGGATCTCATCCGTGTCCATCTGCAGGGAGGGGCAGAGCACGGACCAGGCTCTGCTTCAAGGGCCCAGAAATGGGGTCAGAGGGAATGGTCAGGAACTGAGCATGGCAAGTTCCACCTGGACATGAGGAAGAACTTCTCCTGTGTGGGAACAGCTTGTCCAGAGGGGGTGTGGAGTCTCCCTCAAGAGACATCCCAGACCCACCTGGACACAACCCCGTGCTCTGGGCTGGCCCTGCTGGCAGGGAGCTGGGACCAGCTGCCCCTCTGTGCTCCTTCCAGCTGCCCCTTGCTGGCACTCGCTGGTTCTCAGCCTCTCTCCCTGCCCTCCCCACAGGTGCTGCAGGGGGCTCAGCTCATCGCCGTGGCCTCGGCCGAGCCCGCGTCCGGCGGCGTGGACGGCTCCCCGCTCCAGGGCAGCGACATCCAGGTGCAGTACGTGCAGCTGACGCCCGTGACAGACCACTCTGCCACCAACCAAGTACGGAGTGAGCCCTTCCTTCTCCGCTTGTCTCCATTTCCCCTCTCAATGTGCTTAACTTGCTTGAACCATCTGTCAGATGTGTTTTGTATCTACCCACAGACACAGGGAGCTCGTGATCCTCTTTCCAAACCATAAAACCCATCATTTATAATAAGAAGCATCAATTTTTTTAAAGGTAGAAATGGTCCTTGACTGCTCCTGCTTTTTGGTCCTTGCCCAGTGCCTCTGGAGAAGTTATTTTGGTCACTGTTGTGTCCTTGAAGGCTGAGAGCCATCGCAAAGGACAGCACCAAAAACATGTCTACAATCAGCCAAAAAGGATTTTCATACTGAGGTTTCCCTCAGAAAAGTTATTCCTGTTCTGACAGCAGTTTTCCAGTTGTTTTGATCAACAGAAATTCCTGCAGCAGTTGGAAGTGAACACTTGATCCTTTCCATTATGGAGGAGGAATTATTGGGGATTTTTTGGTCTTTTTTAATCAGTTTGAACAGTTGTGAATCTGAGGCTAGAAAAAGTCTGTCATCAGCTTGAAGCTTTGGTGACAGCACCACAAAGTTGATTTAAAACAGTTGGAACAAGTTTTTTCTGAATTTGGTCACACATGGTTTTGAAAATCCCACTGCCTGGGCTTCTTCCCTGGGGAAGCCAAGTGCTTGTGGAATTTTTTTTGCCTCAGCACCGCCCTTGTCAATATTTTATTTTTAATCACTTGTAAGAGTGCTCTGGGCACTGAGGGTGTTCTGCAGGGATTGTGCCTTGGTTTTTATGGATTCTCCATCACTGCTGCTCCCGTGGATTTAATAAATCCAAGAACAACGGGATACCCAGAGTTGGGAAGGACCCACAAGGATCATGACCCCAAATAAGTGAAGCAGGTAGTGAGAGGTGTTCCTCACGCTGCTGTCCCCACTCCAGGCCTGTGGAATTCCCCCATTTCCCTCCCGTGGGGTTTCTCCTCGCGCCTGTGCTCCCTCCTCATCCAGCACCTCCTCAGGAAGGAATTATGGAGCAAAGTTCCCAAGAGCAGCAGCCACCCCAGGAGTTCCTCCCTCTTCAGGGACACTTTGCACCGTGTTAGATTTTAAAGCTGTGGTTAACCACAGAGGTTTACAGGGAGCCCAGGGAAAGCAGGGAAGGAATGTGACAGGAAAAGGGGATGAAAGGGAAAAACAGACAAGGCCCAAAACAAGCTGGCCATAAATATTTCCTCACTTTGCACCGAGTGAAAACCGAGGATCTGGAAAGGAGTTGGAGAAACCAACTTGGTGTTTGCATTGCTCTGGGTTTATCCATAGTTCAGAAGCCTTTTTTGTGGATAAAAATACGGAATTGTCCTGTGGAGAAGGATCTCTTATCTGAAGGGAGAAGTCCTATCTGAGGGAAGGGAAAACCCTCAGAAGGAAAAACCCTGCCCTGACGCTTCCACCTGGTTCTTGTCGAGGTGCTGAGATGTTCCCAAGGATTTTGTAGCTCTTTATCAATCAAAGCTCATTCAAGTAGAATTTATTTTCCACCTGGCTTGGATTCTGTGCCAATTCCCTGTATGAAACAGCACAAATGTGGATTTATTTCATGTCTCACARCAAGGTACCAGTTTTCTGCCCTTTTTTTCCTGAAATGAATCCCTGCTCTGAGTTCAGCTGGAGCAGAGCAACATCTACCTCAATTCTGTATTTTGAGAGCATTCATGAAAGATTTTTGCTTGGCTTCTTTTCATGTTTTGACAGCAGTTTGCAAAGTCTAGAAATACAGAATATTTGGATTAAAATTCTGTGCTCCAATGCAATGCTGGTGGTAAATTTTGTTAGATTTGGAAAAAAMCCCACCATCATTCCGAATACAAATTCTTGTAATCCTTTCAGGTCTGAGTGCTGGATCAATATTTGTTGTTGCTGTTGTGCTGATATTTGATAATTCTGTTTACTCAATACACTTTTCCTCTAAATGGGAAAGAAAACTTGGAGGATTATTTAGAAACTTTTGTGCTATCAAATTTAGCAATCTCATAGATTTTTTCAGCACCTTGGCATGAATTCATTGAACTTTTAAGCGAACACAAAATACCCTTCAAACTAAACAGGCAAAAAAAAATTCCCGTAGCCAAATGCAATTACTGGCAACAAGGCAGAGGGAAATAAATGAATTTAGGAGCAACACTTGATGGTTTTGAACCTCTGAGGTTTTAATTTGAATTGTGAATAAGCTGGGACTGTGTAGTAAAACCTAAAAGCTGGGGAATCCGGTGGATTTTCCACCCTTGTGGATCTTCTGGCAGGTTCAAGGCTGGGAGCACAAAGCAGGGCCTCAAATGAGGCTTTTTTATCACAGGAATCCTGTCAGAGAGAGAATTCTGTGTCCRGGCTGTTGCACAGAGCATCCATTCCAGGTGTTTATGAGGGAAAATCCAGCTAGGGCAGATCTCTGGAATCAGGGGGAGTTTAGAGGGGAAATAATCCTGAAATCCTTGCCCTTTGCTGGGAGTTTTCTCCGTGCTGTGATCCCGGCTGCTGGCAGGGGAGGCTTTCCTGGGTGTGAGGGGCTCTCTCCAAGCCAGTGCAGCTCTTCTGGACGCTGCTCCTCTCACAGCTCTGGAGGTGTTTTTCCTGCCTCCCAGGAATTTGGGAGTTTGCCATGGGATTATCCCTCCCCAGCGTCGTTCCTGGTAGGCAGCGAGTTCATTTGCAAAGAGATTTCCTTTGAAGGTCTCAGTCAGTCGTGCTCACTTCTAATTCTTTCTGGTTTTCCTTGGAAAGTGAGGAGAGTCAGGAGGAATTTTCCTTGAGGAAAAGCTGACTGTGGCTGTGCTGTTCTCACTTCACCCAGAGTAGGGAAAGGCTGCAGTGGGGAAAATCAGCATTTTTAGACCCTATCCTGCTCCAACTGGGAAATTCCAAGGACAAGGCCAACAGGTGATTTCACTGCCCTTACCCCCAACAGCTCTGGCACTCCAGAACTCCCTCCTGTCTTTTCCATGTTCATCCTTGGTGGCCTTTCCTTGCAGATCCGTGCCCAGCTCCCTATTCCCAAAGTCACTCCATTGGGATGAGCCTTCCACAGCTTCAGCACATTTGGTGCCAGACCCTGGCTTTATTTCCTTTATTTGGAGCTGGTTCTTTTCTTGGGGAGAGAGAGGGAATAATTGCCTCGGTGCCACTCACAATTTTGTAGATCTTTATCATAATTGCATTATTTCAGCCTCCTCGTTAGGCTTCATGGGGACTCTTGATGTTATTTTTGGTGCCTCTGTGTGTTCCCATTCCCACTGTCACAGAGCCCACATCCATGTGGATTTTGCTCTGGAATTTTTTCCGCTGGTATACACAAGAACTTTGTGTAACAAGTTCACATTCTCTTGGTAACACCAATAAAAAGCACTTTTGGATTGATTTCCTGCTCCTCTTTGCAGGGCACTGATTCCCTTCAATCAGCAATCCAGCCAGAAATGCAGATAGAACACGGAGCAATCCAAATCCAGTAAGAGGATTGAGGAATGTTGGGGAGCTGGCAGTGAACTCCAGCCAGAAATGGAGTGCCAGGGGCTGGAAATTCCTCCCAGACTCGTGGCCACACCTCAGAACCTCCAGCCATGCCCTGCT
This sequence comes from Parotia lawesii, assembly GCA_003713295.1. Classification (NCBI taxonomy): domain Eukaryota; kingdom Metazoa; phylum Chordata; class Aves; order Passeriformes; family Paradisaeidae; genus Parotia; species Parotia lawesii. Next base: position 1,836,834 of record RAHM01000023.1, on the reverse strand, counting down.
TGGCCTCCTGGAATAATTCCAACTTCAACCGGAGCTGCATCACGACACCAGTCGAAGCCCTGGCCTTCAGAAAAACCCCATGGGCTGCACTTAGAGCCCCTCAGAGAGGACAAACCAAACCTTTCAGAGGGAGAGGAAGAACTCTCCTGCATCCAGACTGTGAGACTCAGTCCCTGCCCGTGCCGGTGGTTCCTCCTGTGAAAGCGCCGCTGGAATGTCCGCAGGTGTTGGGGGTGCTGCCCTGCAGTTCCTGCTTCGCCACAGAGAGAAAGCTCCAGAGCTCAGATATTTTTCACTGTTGGAACAACCTTTTTTTTTTATTTGCTATGGTGTTTATAAAAAAAAAAAAAAAAAAAAAAGGAACATATTTAAAAAAAGGAAATATCCCTTGACAGCAAGTCTTGGCCTTTTGCTGGTGTTTTCTGTTCAGTGTCATGAAAACTGTATTTGCAGAAGACTAACAATTCTGTTTGTACTGTTGCTTAACTACTTTTCTAGGGGGAAAATGCTTTAAAAATGCTGTAATTACGCATTTCTAATGAAAAATAAATGTGTATTTATGAATAGTGCAGCTCTAAGTTGCTCTGCCTTGGGAATGAGTCCGGGTTGGCTGGGCAGGAATGTTGTCCTATGGGGATGGATCCACATCAAGCCTCTAAGGAAGAGCCCATCTCAGACCGTTTTATGATCTAAATTCCCAGTCCAGACCATTTTGTTATCTGCATTCCCAGTGCAAGAAAAACRGGATAGTTGAGTTTTTGAGTCTGCAAAATTTAATGAATTCATGAAATAATTTTGTTCAATCAAATTGAACAACTCTGAGCTCTCTCCCTTTCAGTTCCTCCTGCCTCCTTTGTCCAGCAGTTCCTCAGAGAGGGATTCATCCATCTGAATCCAACATCCAAGAGCCAGGTGAAATCCCCTCTCCTCTGGAAGTTCTGGGAAATTCAATATGGGTTTTGACAAAGCACCATTGTCCTGTTTGCTAATCGTGAGTGGAAAGGAAACCTGTTTRCTATAACCTGCGTATTTTAATGCTGTGTGTTTGGGAAAAGAGGGTTTGGAAAATAGAGCTTGGAAAATAGGGTTTGAAAAATAGGATTTGGAAAACAGAGTTTGGAAAATAAGAGAGGGAGGTGCTGCTTTGTATTTGATTTTCAGCTGATTTTCCACATGGTCATTCCCAATATGTGGCTCAGAATGCATTTAAGGAATTGATAAATGAGGTATAGCCGCAGATCCCACGTGGCTGAATCCAGGAGAACTTGAATTTTTTTTTTTTTTATTACCAAAGGAAGGGTTAAGTACCCGCAGCTTCTGGAAATGTTGTCCCTGGTAAGTGTTACACTTTCCATAAATTCCTCCTTCTCTTTGGGATATTTCTTGACACAGAAGCACAATGCAAACAACCACAGCTTATGGAGCTCGGGGTTTGCAGCAGGCCAAGAATTTGGCTGTTTTCAGCTCCTTTTTGAGTGGTGTTTCTCAGGCTGGGGGATCTTTGAAGAGCTTGGCACCCAAAGAGAGGCCTAAAAATAAAGCAAGGCCCGGACGTTTTAATAATCATGGAATTATGGAATGGTTTGGGTTGGGAGGGACCTTAAGGATCATCCARWKCCACCCCTGCCGAGGGCAGGGACACCTTCCACTGTCCCAGGTTATTCCAGCCTGGCCTTGGGCACTTCCAGGGATCCAGGGGCAGCCACAGCTTCTCTGGGAAATCCATTCCAGGCCCTCCCCACCCTCACAGGGAACAATTCCTTCCCAATATCCCATCTCTCCCTGCCCTCAGTGGGAATCCATTCCCTGTGTCCTGTCAGGCTGAGATGGGAATTCCCCTCCTTTCCTCTGGTTTGTGGTGAACTCAGCATTTTGTTCTCTTTGCATTTTGCAGCCGAGGTTCAGGAGGAGCTCAGGAGACTCCAGCACTGAGCCAGGGATTCCGGTGAGTATTCCCTGTCCCTGCTCCCTCTCTGTGGGTTCCATCTCCTTGCCCAGGCAGGAAATGTCTCCAGCAATGCTGGATGTGTTTTGCAGGCATCAGAGGCTGTGCCACCTACAAATAAATCATTCCCAAAAATGAGTAATTCAGGGATGAATTCCCTCCTGGGAATGTCTGTGAGGTTCTGTGCAGTGGGAAGGCACCTTCACCTTGAGGCTGTGCCAAAACCACATCCACAAAACAGGAAGAAATCCACAAAACAGGAAGAAATCCTGAAAGTGTTACAAGATAAGGAAGCAGGAGCTCCTGGGGGTCCTGAGGGTTGGGAAGGTTGGTGTTGGTTCCCCACAGATGTGGTTCCATCCTTGAAGATAATTTTCAGTAAATCAACTAGAAACACTCAAATTGCATCTCCTRTAGCTCCCAGTCTCTGCCTTTTTTACCAATAATGTTCTTTTTCCCTCAGCAAACCTTCCAACATCCTCATTTTTCACTGTTCTTTTCCTCCTCACGCTACTTCTGTCCAAGAGCGATCGAGACCAGGAGTGTTCAGAGGACATTTCTTGCAGGGTTAGACTTGGATCCRCTGCTGATTTTATTGGAATTCATCTCATGCCCTGCAGATTCCAGTTTTCCTGGGATGATTTTGGTGAGGGCAGTATTTTGGTGTGCAGGTTTTGGGGGGGAGGAGCCTCTGGTTGCCCTGCTTGGCCCTGTTGGTTATTTTTAACATTCAGTTCACTAGAACCAGGACCATTTATCCTGATTTTGGATGAAAATTCTCTTAGTGGACCATTATTAAGACCCTTCAGATCATTTAATCTTGAATCCCACCTGCAAAGAAGAATCCTTTAGGGTTCCCATGCTCCTGATTAAAATATTCTGGTTTGGTGGATTGTACAGCGAGAAGTTGGCCTGAGAAAAGTGAGGGATGTYGGAAATTTCTTTCCTGGTTTTCTTTTTCTTTCCATCTTTCCGTGGTAGTTTTATGTATTTTGTCTTGCAAAACAAATCTATAAAACCATCACCCTTCTGTGACCCAAATAACTGCAATGTCCTCGTCAGCTGCATTTTCAGGCATTTCAGCACTGACGCTTTGCCTGTAAAGCAAAGATTTCCATCCAAAAAGCTGCTCTGCTGCTTGTCTCCATCGTGGAGCTCCTGCTGTGTGGAGATCCTCTGGTGGCCCTGGATTTTATTATCCAATTCTCTGGCTATGGAGTTTCATGTTAGAAAAACACCGGGAGAAAAACAATCCCTACAAAAAACCCCCGAGCCCGAATCGCTGCAGGATCTCCAACTCCTGTTAGCAATCAGTTCTCCTGCTGAATTCCCAATTATCCCAGCACTGCAAATTTCCAGCTCTAACTGTAACTCAGCACAAACTGTTTCCCATTATCAGGGATAAGAATGTTCCTTTCATTCCTGGTCATCCCAAAGCTCTGGTGGGAGCTGTGCTGGTTCAGACGAGCCCTCGGCAGTCAGAGCTCATTTCCTGGGATGGAGCTGGGAATAAGGGAATCATTGAGCTGGGGAAACTGAGATCCCTGCTCCGTGTGCTGCTGCAGACACGCCGAGCCAGGGCTGCTGCCTGACGCTCCTCAAGGTGGCTTTGCATCCCCAAAAAATGGGAATATCGGCAGCGAGGGGAGGCACGAGGAGYCCTGCAGAGCCCACCTGGCAAGGCAGGGCTCAGCTCTCCTCTTTCTCCAGGTGATTTTTAATCAAATCTTGTTTTTGTCATGGTAAATTGGATGGAAATGGATAAAAACCTGTTTTTCCCCATTTATGTCTCATACAAAGTTGGATTCAACAGCAAATGTTTCCTTTGTTTAACTTTTTTTGGCCTTTTTTTAAACTGAATTCTACTTTTCAAAGTTTCCTCCTCTTTCTTTTCTATTCAATTTTTCCTTTTTTGCAAAGGAAAAAATGTCTTCTAGTGATATTTAATAAAATTTCATTTTTTGGGCAGAAAAGATATCTTCTCTCTTTTCTATATTTTACCTTTTTTTATTCATCATACAGATTTTTTAATGAACCAATAGGCTGGGAAAGTTCTGTAGCTCTGGTCCCTCAGGTTAATCTGTGTTTTGGATGTTTAATTAAACTGCCCAGTTCCATCTCTCCATCTCTGTGTTATGAGATTATCTTTTATAGAATTACTATMATTTGTGTAATTTCCCAGCAAATGGATTATTTCCTACGAGTTAAAGCGGTGGAGAAACACAACAAAAACCTGGATGGAAAACTGAGTTTAGGCYGAGCTTGCGCTCGTTGTCCCTCAGCGTTCCGTGGGCTGGACTCCGATGGGATTTCAAAGCACAACCACGAAAATGAGAACTGTCCCTGTGTCCCACAGGGATTCCCTGCTGTTCTTAGGGAACCCCTGGCATTTGTGTTTTCCAGATGCGCTGGGCTCGCCTTTCCAAGCGGGATCTGAGGACCGAGGCAGGGAAATCCAAGGGCCTTTGCTGCTTTGTTGTGGTCACACGGGGAGCTCAGCTCCGCTGTCCGCAGGTTGCCGTGATTCCCGTTGGGAATGGTGGACTCTGTGTTCCAGTTACCGCTGCCTTGCTGGGAAAAGCAGGAAAAAAACTGGGAGCTGCCCAGCACTGTTT
>RAHM01000023.1:1778765-1831140 GCA_003713295.1 Parotia lawesii | reverse complement strand
TTATATTATATTATAGTTATAGTTATTTGTATGTATGTTTTAATATATTTATACTTATTTATATGTATGTTTCAATATATATTTATATATTTACAAACCCCTTGCTCTGCTGCATTCTGAATTCCATTAATCAGGAAAAACGAAAGCAATTTTAGCCCTAAATGTCATGCACAGGGAAGATGCTTTTTCCTGGGCTGATTTAACAGTTCCCAAAATGCCRCAGTTGGGAATTCCGGGTTTGCTGTGAATTGGGAACATTTTCAGTCACTCCCCAGCTTTCCCCCTGCTGTTCCCCCGTGGCACGGAAACGAAAGCTCCCTCTGGGAGCACCCAGGTGATGGCACCGGGAGCTCTGTGAATTCCCGCTTTGGGCTCAGCRGCAAACTCATGGATTGGTGCCTTTTCTGCCCGGAATTCCTGCTCCCGGCTCCTCCGGGGCAGCCCTTCCCTGCTCATCCCGGCTGCGGTGGCTTCAGTCAGCCCCAGCCGATGGGAATCGTCCAGCTCCGCTCCGTGTCCCGTCCCGGGAGCGCCGCGCTCTCCTTGGGGCCGTCTGCCTTGCACAATTCCTGGGATTTTACAGCCCTTTCGTTACTCAATCCTCCCTCAGCTCTCGCAGCCCCCCTGCTCTAATGGGCTCCCTGCTCTCCTCAGCAAAACCAGCGGAGAAATCAAAAAAAAAAAAAAAAAAAAAAAAAATCCAAACGTTCAGAAAAAGAGGAGGCGGGAGGAATCCAGGGAAAACCGAGGCAAAAAAACGAGGAACAGTTTGTTGGTTTGGTTGGATCCCTCCCTCCTTTTCCAAGCTCAGGTTGCCTTTCCCTCCTCTCTGCAGCCCAGGGAGGGGGTTCCTGGGAAGTTCCTCATTTTCTGGCTTAAATTAGTGCCCAAATCTCCTCATTTATCCGAGGAGCAGCAGCGCTGGAGGTAGGCAGGGGCGAGGCGGAGGGGAGAGGCTTGGGGGGAATTTTCCATCTTTTTTTCCTTTCCCATTTTGTTTATCCCTTGCTGGGTTTTGAAGGAGTCTGTAAACATCTGGGGGGATTACATCTGGTTTGGGTTCTGCCTGGAATTCCTGGGAGTTTCGTTCGGTTGAGCGTTAGAACGAAACCAGCAGCTCCTCTGGCAGGTTCTGCCTCAGGATTTTCCAAAAATGAACCGTGCATCCCCACACTTCCCCCTCTGACACTTCCCTGAGTTTTCATGGAAGTTTTCTGATGCGGCAAAGGGCTCACTGAACCTTGGGTTCAGGGACGAGAATGATTCCCTTTTGTTTTCCCTATTGTAAAAGGGGGAAGGTCTTCACTTTTCTGCCAGAAAATCGACTTTGTCAGAATATTCCCTTAAAAAACTTGGAATGCCTTTGCATGGATTGACAGTTTTCCACGCTGATCCCTTTCTTTGAGCAAGCTCTTGGCACTGATAAAAATTCATTGATAGGAAGTGGTTGAACGTTTCGAGGTGAGGTTTTTCTGTGTGAGTTTGGTTTTATTTTGGGAGTTACCTGGGTCATTCCCTGCTCCAATCCCGCTGGAATCCCAGCTCTGTGCTGCACAAGTGTCCTTGGATTTGAGGTCCCTCAGGCTCTTGGCTCCAAGTCCAGATCTTTGCAGCTTTAATCCATGTGCAGATCTGTCAAGTCGAGGGTAAATTGAAAAGCTCATGATTGGAGTTTTGCTGTTGGGAAAAAAAAAAACTGGGGAAAAGCTCTTTAATTTGGGCAGGGAGGGAATTGCAGGAACTTCCAGCCAGGAAATCCAGGTGGGAATTGAGGCAGAGGGATTGGGAGTGTGTGTGTTGAGGAGGAGGAGTAATGCCCAAGCAACTCTGGAGTGGTGGATTCCTCATCTTTAGATCCCTTCTGGCACTGCCAGATGTCACCAAATGCAGCCCCACGGTGCCATGAGGTGCCCTGGGACAGGAATGGGAGTGGGAATGGGAATGGGAATGGGAATGGGAATGGGAATGGGAATGGGAGTGGGAATGGGAATGGTGCGTGGCAGCCTGGGATGGGGGTGCAAGGCTGATCCCAAGGGATGCCCCTGGCTGCCAGCGATGGATCCGCACAGTCCGGAGTCACTGGATCCATTCCCAGGCTCGATCACAGAACATTCCCTCTGTTCCCTCCCTAAGCCAGAAAACACCACCCAAAAATGTGGGAAGTACCCTAAATTTAGAGAATCAGGATTCATTCAGGTTGGAAAAGACCTTTAGGACCATCAAGTCCAACCATCCCCCAGCACTGCCAAGGCCACCACTGACCCGTGTCCCTGTGCCAGGGCTGGACAATCCTTCTGGGGAAGAAATCTTCCCTGATATTGAGGAATTGTCTTGCTCACATGAAGTTCTCGAAGTCGGAGGGCTGAGTTGGGCTAAAAGTGCTTTTTACTGAGTTCTGACCAGAGAAATGATGGGTTCTTGTCCCCCTTGTTTGTGGGGGACAGCAAATCTCTGGGAACCCAGGGGCTGATCAACATCRTAAGAGAAAGAATTTGAGATAAAAGCAATTTTAAAAAAGCCTTGAAACCTTTAATCCTTTGGGGCTGGTTTCTGAAGGTCCGAAATTAAAAATTTTATTACTAAAAAGAGCTTTCTTACAGCACGGAACATCCAAGAAATCCCTGATTTTTCTCGTAAAATGCCACCTTCCCTCTTCCTTTTGCACCTGAGATTTCGGTGGGTGCTGACCAGACAGACCCTTCCAGCAAAAGGAGGGTTAACTCCTGGAGAAAGGGGGTGGAGAGGGAATCCCAGCTTGGAACTTGAGACTTTCCAGCTGAGAAAGAAAGATTTGGAGATGCAGACGTAATCAGGGAGCTCTGCAATCAGCTCCCTGTCAAAGGAAGTCGGGAGAAGCGCAGAAATAAGTGCCCAGGCACGCTGGGTGTGGGGCAGGACACGGAGCAGCAGTGCCACCACCTCCTCCAGGGTGAGTACGGAAAAACTTCCACTCTGAACGCTCGGAAAATGGTTTAAATGTTGGGAATGGCTCGGTGGGAAGGTCAGGAGTGGAGGTGAATTGGGATTGTTTGGTACCGGATGCAAAAGGTGCTCTCTTAATTCAGGTTTTCCCGCAGAACAGGCTCCAGGAATGAGCTGGGGGGGTCTGGAACAGAATCTCTGCTCTTTCCTGCTCTAAATCCAAAAGTCCCCATGAGCTGCCAAGGACTGCAAACAAACTCATGGAGTGGGAATGTAAATTTGTGTGGATTTCATGTCAAAATGGGAGCATTTTGATTTGTGGGAGCATTTTGATTTGCATGGCTTAACTCCTTCCAGCTTGAGCTGCTCTCCTTATCTGCCTGCTCCAGCTGCAGGATTCCAGGTAATCCACGTGTTCAGGATGGGCTTTCCTGAACCTTGGAGCATCCTGGTGTAGCTCCACACTTTCTTTGCTGCCTGCGTGATGCTCCACGGCTTCTGCACTGAGTGTGGGGGGTTTGTGCTCCGAGGGATCCGAGGATTCTCTGATTGATGCAGGCACGATGAAGGATGGAAGAGGGAAGAGATGCTGCAGCCTTGCTTCTCCACGGGGGTTTCCAGCCCTGCCAGGTGCATGGGGATGGGATGTTGCAGCTGGGGTGTGATTTATTGCATTATTATTATTATTGTTGTTGTTGTTGTGGTTAAATAATAATAATAATAATGATAATAATAATAATAACAACAACAACAATCCCAGGCTCTATGGAGCAGCTCGTGGTTAACGCGCTCGACTTCCTGAACCGTTTCACGCTGTTTTTTGTGGGGATGTGTTTGTGAAATGCCTGTTTTCCATTACAAAACCGGGAGATAAACGAAGATGACAGTCACATTTTCCTAACATAAATTTCTCCCTTTCCCAGTCCTCCTTGGAAACCATAAATTCCAGCAGCCTGGCTGCCTGCTCTAGACATCAAAAGGCCCCGTGGAGGCCGCCGGGTTTACAAGCCCTGCTCGCCTGGGTCAGGTCCTGTGCAGGAGAGACACAGATGATCCAAATCATCCAAACGATAACAGAAAGCTGGGATGGGAAGCAGAGTGAAAGGAGGAAGCTGGACAATGTGGGAGGGGAAGGAAAATCTCCTGAGAGGCCTTGTCTCAGCTGATACAGTTCAGGTGGTGGGGAGAGATTTTCCTTCTTCTTCTGGCCAGCCAACATCTTCCTGTTTTCCTGCTCCTGCCCTAAGTGTTTTCAGCCCTAAGAACTCAACCTTCTGAGCTCAGACTCGTGTCCAAGTTGTTGTCTCATCACATCTCCGTGAATGCAACATCCTTTGCTCTTGGCCTTGCTGGATGCTGCCTTTTGCCCGGATCAGATCCATTCACAAACTTCCTCTCCTTGGCTTTTTCTTCCCTGTCACATCAAATACTCATCAGGGCTTTTGCTGTCCTCCCTGACCTCACCCCATTCCTGTTCTCATTTAAATCTGCTTCCTCCCCCTGCTGCCCCTTGGCCCTTGGCAGGACCAAAATGTCGATGCAAACAATGAAAATGCAAAATTTCCGTGCAATTTCAATGCTTCACTTCTCRTCCTTTAGTCCCTCCCTGCCCTGCATTCCCGGTTTTCATGGACCTTCTGTCCCTCTGAGCTTGGGTCATCCCTCCTTGTGCAGCACCTCCAATCTCTGTGTAGGATATTAAGGGTAATTCATCCATGAGTTTCAGCTGTCACCAGCTCAGAGCTCCGGATCAGTGATATTCCTCTTTTTATTATAATTATGCTAAGATTGAACATAATTACCTCGGAGTTACRACACTGAATAAACCCAAGGCTCAAGTTACACATGAGGAACCTTGTTCTGGTTTTTGCTCTGCTTTAAAAACTTCCCCGTGCCCTGAAGAGCAGCTCAAACCAACTGATCTGTTGAAATAAACCCTTTTTTCTGTCTTCAGCCTGCTGAGTCCTCATCAGCACAGGGAAACCTTCAGTAACCAACACCCCAGTGGATCAGAATAAAGAATCCTGTAGCACATAAACATTCCTAGCTCTTCCATTATTATAGTTCTTGATATTTGCCATAAATAAATTCCGTTATCATAATAACAACAACAATAACAACAATAATAACAATAAAAATAAGGAGAAAATTTTTTTAAAATTTAAAAAAAATTTAAAATGGTAGTTCTACATTGTGGAGAAATGTTTGTCCAGCAAGTCTGAGCTCTTGTCCTCACGTGGCTGGAAAATGTCTGTTTATATCCAATGTGCAGAGGCTTTTCCCAGTTTCCAGGTGGGGATTTGCTGGAGGCTGCTCTGGGCGCTCCTGGCAGGGCCAGGCTGAGTCACCCTCCCGCTACAAACAGCTGATGCACAGAAATCGGGGTTTCTTTTGCACTTGTTGCTCTCTCTTTTCCTCCTGGATTTTAAATTCCCTTGGTTTATGGCAGGGAGGTGAAGCCAAGAGCAGCTCCCCTCCCTGAACTCCTCCCAGAACTTCAGGCTGAGATTTCAGCTCCTTGAACCAAACTCTCGCCTCATTCACTCTTCAGAGGGCAAGGGATGAAGTGCAGGCCTCCAAATTCCCTGTTTTTATGATTTTTGTGTTTCTTCTCATCATTATCAGTTCTCTAAGCCCTTCTAGGTCTGGCCTAGTCCATTCTCTTAAAAAATCCACTTTCAATTTGGTTGGATTTCATTTCATGCATTCCCAGAACCGAATGTTTCCCTTCAAGCTGTGAAAGCTTCCCCTCAATTAACTGAATTCCCTTTTTATCTGCATCCCCTGCTCCTGTTTCACTCATTTATAAACSAGAAGTGTTTCAGTTCTACCTCGGAATTCATGGACACTGCATTTTGGGATTCCAGCTCCTGCTGGAGATCCTTTGCCATCGTGAGGGCCCTTGGTGGGAGATCAGACACACAGATCCAGCCTGTCCTGTGGGGATGTGCCATTCCCAGGGCTCCCAACACGGACATCCGTGTCCATCACCTCCCAGCGCACGAAATTCCCCCCTCTCTGCCCCACCAAAAACATGGACACAAAATTCTTTCAGTATTTTTCACCATCACAGCTGGGAAAGGGGGATGTGGCACTGTGGACACAGGTTGGAAACTGTTTGGTAACGGAGCTCAAGGAATGTTTGGACAACACCCTCAGGTGGAATTATTGGGGTGTCCTGAGCAGAGCCAGGGGTTGGGCTGGGTGATCCTGAGGGATCCCTTCCACCCCAGGATATTCCATGATTCTGTAGTGGAAAGTTCCCTGCTCATGGCAGATCCTGGAACGAGATGAACTTTAAAATCCCTTCCAGCCCAGACCATTCCATGATTCCATGGCTGTGATCCATGTGGGGATAAAACACTCTGAGAGCTCTAAAGGGCTCCAGCAATGATGGCCGAATTCTGCACTCCCCTTTACCCCAGACAGACCTGGGGCAGGTTACTCTCAGTTTAAAACCTCTTTCTTGCCCATGAACTCTTTCATTTGGTCTCCTCTCTGTGGAAGAACCGAGCTCCTTTTCACCCCCACATGGATGATTTGCTTCCACACAGAAGCCGGGTCTAAAATCCACTCTTTTCCCTCATCCACCTCTTTTAACCCAGGCATAAAATCCACTCTTCTCCCTCAGCCACCTCTCTTAAACCAGGCATAAAATCCACTCTTTTCCCTCATCCCCCCCTTTTTTAACCCAGACATAAAATCCACTCTTCTTCCTGAGCCACCTCTTTTAAGCCAAACATAAAATCCACTCTTTTTCCTCATCCACTCTTCCGCCTCAGCCACCTCTTTCAACCCAGACATAAAATCCACTCTTTTTCCTGAGCCACCTCTTTTAACCCAGACATAAAATCCCCTCTTTTCCCTCAGCCAGCCCTTTTTCGTTCCCCGTGGATGTTCCCCTTCCCTCAGTGCTCAGCCCCGGGCTGTTGGGCTTTTGGCTGCTGTGCTGCTCTCAGCCCGTGGCTCAGCATTCCCATGTCCTGCTCCTGCTGCTCTTCCCAAGCCTGGATGGGACCTCTCCTGAGGAATTGTCTGGTTTCTGAGCCTGCCAAGAGCTGAGGCAGCTCCTGCCGCAGGACACGGGAGCGTGGCAGCGTCTGACCTTTGCAGTTCTCTCTTGGGAAAGAGGAGACAAAAAGGCAAGAAATAAAGCAAACAAAACAAGGAACAGCGCTGCAAGTGCCAGAAGCAAAAGGCAGTTGAGATAGCAAGTTGTTGGGGTTGKTTTTTTTTTTCCCTCTTCTATTTTTAATCCGCTCACTTTCATTTTTCTCTGGAACTCATGGAAAGGACGAGCTTCTGGATAAGGAGAAGTGACTGAACTTGTGCTGAGACAGAAATCGTCTGGGTAATCAGCAGTGCAGGGCAGGGGGACACAGAACTACGTGACCACCGAGCTGAAGTTTGGGCAACTCCCTCGTTGTCTTGGGAGGTTTTGCCTGGTTTTGCAGAGAGCTCCAGCCCCCAGTCCAATCTCAGTGCAGTGTTGTTACAGGAATTCATCTTTGAAACCCCAGCAGAATTTGTTTGGATTGCTAATTTCCTCGAGGCCTCGGGATATGCTGAAGTGGAGGAAATCCACGGGTTAGCACACGAGGTATCCAGTTGCAGGGTCTCTGGGGGGTGGGAAATCACTTCCCAAACGTGCCTAATAGTGCTGGGGTGGAGAAATTATTAGTGCTGATTACACCCTGAACCAACAAACGATCAAAGCAGATCCCACCCAGGGATGTGGGTGCTGAAAGAGCGGGAAAATGGATGGGGGAGTGGGGAGATAAAGGCTCCACGCTGCTTTTGCTGGGTTTTGTCCCCAGGCAGAGCCACATCAGTGGCTAAATTACATTTCTTTCAGCAAAGGTCTTAACGAGGTACTTGCAATTGCCAGGATGGAGGAGTCATGTGTGGCTTTCATCCAGTTCTCCGCTTGTTGGGACCCTTGGAAAAATGGAAACCAGCTCGATTTTASCTTCAGACTGACCTTGGAAATCTTGACTTTCAGAACTGAAGGGACTCTGGAAGTGGCAGTTCCTGTCCTTGCTGTCCCCTCCAGATGGGACGTGGTGACATTGCTGCCCATCCCCCCCTGAGGTCGTGGTGAGGGGCTTCACCAGGCCTTGGACACTGCCAGGGATCCAGGGGCAGCCACAGCTTCTCTGGGAAATCCATTCCAGGGCCTCCCCACCCTCACAGGGAGGAATTYRCAATGGCTCTTTCCTCAGRGACATCAGATTGGAAAAGGGACCCCAAATCACCACCTATGGTGGGGTCTTAAATCTGCAAAAACTCCAGGAGAAACAGGGAAACTCARGGGCAGCGAGGGCCGAACTTCCTGCCTCAAACAGAGGGGTTTTCCTTGAGGATTTGAACCGAATCCCTGCAGGGACACCTGCACTGAGCCCTGTCCCTCCCCTGGGTGACCCAGAGGCCGCTCAGACACCTCCAGGAGAGCTCCATGGATCTCCCAGGTTTCCGGAGGGAGCTGCAGGGACACTCTGGGGTGTCCTTGTGGGTGACTGTGCCTGGGAACAGCAACACCTCATGCTCCACAGCACCCCCCAGATGGGACATTCCCGAAGGAACGGCATCTTCCCTGGAAAACCTTGTTTTTCCAAGGGTGGAGATGAAGGACAGTCGTGAGTAGGTGGCACCTGTGGTTGGTCCCAGGAGGTTTTGTGCTCACCTGGCTGGTCTCGTGAAATCCATGTCTTGTAAACAGCATCCCAGGGAAAATCCTGGGGAATTTAACAGAAATCAACTGTTCCCACTTTTTTTCAGCCCCCCCCCCGCCTTCATTTATTTAATGTTTGAGGTGCAGCTTTGTCCCAGACAAACCACGTTAACCCAATTCTGATCCTTCTCACCAGGCAGGCGTGCTGTCCCACTTGGAAAAAAGGGATTCCCTTCAGGAAGCTCCTTCAGGAGTGAGAGATCTGCAGAGGGACCTGAGCTCCCAGCCCCCAGGGCCTCCAGGTTAGTGGATTTCATGTTGCATCCTTTCAAAAACCATTGGAACAGCACCAGGATGGGAAATTAATTGGGAGGATAAATATCCGCTGCAAGGAAGCTCACAGGGATATGGAGAAGTGTTTCCAAAGGCAAGGTAAGCAGAGGAATCTGTATTTTCTCTAATTTATTCTCTCTCCACCATCCTGGATGGAAGAGGAGCCTGGGTTGGTTTGCACCTTGCATGAGAAATAATGATTTTTCTTTTCCTAATGATTGAGATTTGTATAAATTGACAATATCACAAAGGACAGGGTGAGAAACAGGGCTGGGTGTTAATTATTCTCCTGTTAAAGTTTGCTGTTGGGCTCATGTTAATTGTGTTTAATCACAGGTTTAAGGACAGGTTTCAGCTCTACCAGGAACGAGGGAATTCCCCGAGTCTCTTCCCAGTGCTAGGTTTTCCTTCCTCAAGGGCTGCACTTACCAGAGTTTGGATTTTCTCTCATTTCCTATTTTATCCACATTATTTTAGAAGATGCAGTGCAGAAAAAGGAGGATTTCGTGCAAATTAAGGGGTGAGGAGGAGAAAATCCGAACTGCTTTGGCTCCGGGAACTCCCAGGGTTTCCCTCTGCAGCCTGTGGAGACAGGGAAGGGAAAAGAAGCAGGAAAGGAAAATCCAAGGCAGTTGTCAGTGGCAGGGAAGGCACTTGGAGGCCTTTCCCATCCATCCCTCCCCTCCTGTGCAGCACCTCCCACTCCAGGCTAGGGAAAGCACAGAAAGTCAGGAAATKGTGAGGACAGAATTCGTTTTTAATTTGCTTTCCTCAGTTTTTAACAATCCCCGATGCCGTTAATAATACATTTCCATTCCTCCAAAGAACAGAACTAATAAACTCCCTTTTTTCCAAGGCAGTGCTTGTTCAGGGGGTTCAACCTTCTCCCAGGTGCCATTCCAAAAAAGAGCAGGGATTTAAACTGCAGGAATTTCAGTCTGCAGGACAAAAAGAAAAAAAAAGAGACTTATTTGAAGCTTAGGTAGGTCTGGTTTTTCAGTGTCTCCAACCTCCCTCCCCCCTAAAATAACACTTGAGCCACGGTGAGGGAAACCCTGGGCCAAGTTTTACAACTGAACCACATGCAGAAGTGCTTATGCAACTGCTGCCTCCAAAATGAACTCAGGTTTCAGGCGAAAAAGGAGAGTTTTGGGACACTGAGGGTGTCAGGCTGCTCTGGATATGTACTGGCACCTTTGGGGGCTTCACACCTTGGCTTCTGCGCTTTGTGGTGGTGCCAAGAGGGAGCTCAGAGGGTTTTCTGTGTCTCCCTGGATGTCATTTAAGGTTGGGCAGGAGGGAACTTTAGGAGATGAGCAGCACCTCCTCGAGTTACTGTCTGCAGGTTAAAGCAACACCAGAAAAAATTGAGAGATTTAAAAGAAAAAAAAAAGAGAAAGATATAAAAAAATCCAGGCCCTTTTTCCAGCTGGTTCCATCTGTGTGGTCTGCTCCGCTGGGGAATTCCTGCTTTGGGAGATCTCCACGGCTCCCCGAGGGCTGAGGGAGATGTGTTGGAGGGGTTCATCAGCTCCTTTCTTCCRGAGACCTTCAAATTTGGTGCCTTCGAGGTTGTGGTGGCCCCGCGGCCTTTGGATGTGTCTTGGCCCTGAAAACGAGCACAGGACCAACACACAGAGCGAAAGCAGAGGCCTGGAGCTGGAGCCCTGGCTTTGCCCCAGCCTAATGGATATTCAGTGCTGGCCTGGAGCCTCTGGGATTAGCAGAGAGTTGTTTTCCTCAGGGATTGGGGAAATCTCCAGCTTGGCTTCTCCAAGGCCTGTCCTTCCCCTGTCTCGTGACGGGTTCATCCCGTGAGYGAGAGCAGATGATAAATCCATCACCTCCTGAGATTCTCAACTTCGTATTCCATTTTTTTTCCCTTTTTCCCTTTCACACAATGGCACCAGGGCCTCCCAGAGGGAGTTGATAGTTGTGGGTTTCCAAAGGAAAGGGATGTGCCAGCTCTGCCCTCCTGGTGCCAGCAGGGGCACAGCACTGAGGGATTGCTGGTGTGGAAATCCATCCCATTTCCAGCCCCGGCTTCTCAGGGAGCCTCTGGGAATGCTGCAGGCAGGGGAGGGCTGTGAGCAGGCCCTGAGGTGGTGCTGACATCACCAATAAAGCTCAGGGAGCTCCCTCCAACTCCTGAGCCTCAGTGCTTGGATTTAATGAGCTCCAGAGCTCCAGCACGACCCCGCTGCACTCCCAGAGCTCCCAGGTCATGGAGAACGAAGGATTTCTTTCAACACCCCAGGAAAACCATGAAAAACAATCTCCAACCCATCCAGAGCCCACCCTGGCTTCTACTCTCCGTTCCTGCCTCGGAGTGTTTGCCAGGAACCTCCTGGAAGAGAAAAACCCCAGGGCTGCTGAGCAGGCTTTGCAGGAGTTTGGGATGGATGGATCTTTGATCCCCTTGGATCCTTCGGGGGCTGCAGCAGTGGCAGCTGCCAGTCCCACCAAAGCCTGCTCTCCAAACAGAGATTCCCTGGGAATTTCCCTTGGGCTCCAGGGCTTTGTCTGCTCCCCACTTTGGGGGCAAAGCTTTGCTKTGCTGCACTGCTCTGAGTTCTACTTCTGCCCTATTAATTCCTGGCAAAATAAAGCCCAGCCACCTCTAAGYAGGGCTGGATGACAGCGTGTRCCAGAGTTTGTTCCYGCTGCTGCCATCTGGAGCAGCATCTCCCCTTTACCTCCCCCTTATCTCCTCTTTATCCCCCTTTTTCTTCCCCTTTATCTCCCCTTTATCTCCCTGTCTCCTTCCAGGTCTCAGCCTGTTCAGTTCCTGTTCTTCTTCCCTCACACTTCTTTTGTTTCCGTCTGCTCTGCTCCTGTTTCTGCCTCACCCCTGTCCCTGCAGGCCCCACAGGCCCCATTCCCACAGAAATGTTGTTAAAACGAAGCCAGGTTAATATTCCCTCACCGGAATGTGCATGGAGAATCCCTCCCACTCCRAGATGGCATTTCTGAGCTTTCACCATTTGTAGGATGTTGTTTTTTGAGGTGCTTTCAGCTGTGCCACCCAGAACCCAGAAATGGAGTGAAGTGAGGGTGGAAATGGTTCCCTGGTTGTGCACTGAGGCCCAGAGCCGAGGGACCTCCTCCATCCCCACTCCCTCTGCCCTCATGGCACTGGAGATGATAAAGGAGAGGCTCAGACCCACCAGCCTCCTCCCAGCCCCTTCCAGCRGGGAATACTTCCCATGGATTTGTTCCCAGTGGAGCCTATTGCAGCATTAGTCTGATTTTAAAACAATAAAACACCCCAGGGCTGCTCCATCTCAGAGTCCCTAAATCTGAGGTTATTCAGCCCAAAGCTGCCACATTGGTGCCACATGGAGCATTTCAAGGTCACTGCTGCCTCCCCCAGCTGGGCAAGGCCCAGAGGTGACAGCCAGGAGTGTTTGCCATGGTGGGAAGGACATTTCCAATGGGGAAAGGCTGTGCATGGAGCCTGGACCTTTTCCCTCCCCTCCCACTTCAGTCACRGCGGATGAATGATTTGTTTGTCATCAAATTAAGGCCCAAGCTGGGCCTTTGGCTTTGCTGGTCCATTCAGCAGAGTTTTGCTTTGTGTCTGGCCAAAAAGTGACTCAGAGGAGCCATGACCGAGGGGCACGAGCCTCCCTGCAGCCAGGCAGGGACTGGAATTCATCCCTCGACAAATCCAAGGAGAGAGCTGGGTTAGGAAGCAGAGGAAGCCACAGGCAGGGAGATTGGAATCAAGAGTTGCTCCACAGGGAGCAAATGGTTAGGAAAGGACAGGCTGTGCTGATCCAACACCCAGGCTGAGGACCTGGCTGGGCTCAGGCCTCCCTGGAGAGCTCTGGGAGCTCCCAGACAGTTTTGCAGCTGGGTGGGATCCAGATGGAGCAGCCGGTGGGAGCCAGACTGTGCGTGGGATGCTGAGGATGTGTTTCCATTCCTCATCTTCCATCCCAGCAAGAGTTTTTATATGGCAATAAACCGAAGGAATTCTGCACTTTCCCAGTAGCACCGGCCTCCTGTTGGGGGTTCTGGGAGGCACTTTGGGGGCTGGGAATGTGGGGTGGGAAGGGAGCCCCATCCAGATGGTCCTGAGGAGAGCTGAGCAGTGTGGGAGGGATGGATGTGGCACTTTTGGGGAGAGCAGGATCCCACTGGGAGCCACTTTGTCTTCTGCAGCCGTGGACGGCAACTGCTGCCTTTGGTACGGAATTGTCTTGTCTTGTCCAGCTTTTATTCCAGGGCAGCAGCTCCTTTCTTCCCCCATGGAAATCCCTCCCAAAGTCCAACCCCTGGCTGGCTTGAGGGAATTTTCATGGGGTGGGATTGAAGGGTTGGGATGTGACCCTTTGCTGGGAAAGCTGGGATTCATGAAAATGTGGGAATGCACCAAACCAAGTKAGCTGAGCTGGAAAGTGCTGCTGGAGCTTTGGCTGCTTCTGTGGAAGGGACCAAACACAGGGAACAGTCTGTGGGATCAGGGAACAGGAACCAGGAGAGCTGAAACCAGGCCTTGGCTCTGTCATGGACTCCGCATTGCACTGAGGGTGTCACTTAAGGTCACTTCGAAAAAAATCAGCTCCTAATCTGGGGAGTTAAGTCAGGCTTTAGGAGTGTGTGGAACTCCCAGGGCCTGGAGTTGTCCCCTTTGGAAAGGTTCCAAAGGGCAATTCCTCAGGCTGGGACTTCAGCTGCCCCTCCACTGGAAGATATCCATGGACAATTCCAGTATCTTGGCTTCAAGGGGTCAGTGATGGTTGACTTGGAAGGATGGCGGAGAAGGAACCCATGTCCTGATTGCTGGAATTTCAAAGGTTGGACTCCTTGGATCGTTGCTTGCCTTGACCTCAGTGAGAGGTGCTGGTGCTCGCAGCAGGGAGGAGAACATCTCTTACTGGGACAGCTGGGATTTTCCATGGAGCTTGAGCTGTTCTTGCACATAATTCCCACCGCAGTTTATGAGCCCTTGGTGCCTGCTCCTTTGCAGATCCTGGGAAAACTGCTGCCAAAACCCACCAGCCAAATGTTCTGGGAGCTGGTGCCACCCGAAATCCAGCCAGGGGTGAGGAGCAGCTGAGGAAAATCTCCATGGAGTGAATGATCCCAGAGCTCTTGGATCAGCTGTGCACACGTTCATTTAATYCCAATAAAAGTCTCTGCTCTTGCTGGGCAGGGAGCAGCTCCCGGCTGGAAGGCCCTGGGATGACTGGACTGGGAGGGAGGCTGAGCTCAGCCAAAGGCAGAAATGCTTCAGCTCTGCTGAATTCCATGTGCCAGATCTCCAGGTGCCTCTCCAGGCTCGGATCTGGCTGGTGGGGAGGGTGATCCGTGTGTGCACCTGCCCGTGGGATAATCCCAGCCTTGGGCAGCTCCACTGGCTCCTCTCAAGGTGAAATAATGGGCTTGGAAACTTCTCCTCTAACACCAGGGCAGCCTTGGCCGTTGTTTCCTTGGGATTTGGTTCCACCAGCTCCCAGGACCTGTTTTCCACGGGGCTGGCAAGCTCTGCCTGGGCGTTTGGTCTTGGAATGATGGGAGCAGAGCCTGTGCTGAGCCTGTCAGCTCGGGGGAACCATAAAAAAGGAACCGAGAGTTCAAGCAAACAAAACCTGGAAGCCTGGAGAGGGGAAGGTCATGGAGACAGCCCCTCCATGGCAGGACACTGTGTTTTTTGGGGCTGGGCTGCTCTGCCTGGCTGCAGATCTCTGGCACATCTCAGATGGATTCTGTGGAGCTGCAGGAAGCAGCTCAGACTCGGGATAAAGCAGGAAGACGTTTTTGAAGCAAAACCAGGTGTTAAACAGGACTCAGGGAATGCTTCAGGTGCCTCCTCCCTCCCTGTCCAGAATCTGTCTCCAGCAGGATGGAGAGTTCCTCGGGAAAATGSATCCAGGCTGCAAACCCAGGATCTCCATCCCAGGCAGGGAATTTGCTTTGATTCCCTTCTGTCCCTGGAGCAGCTGCCACGCTTATCCCACAAATGGGGAGATCCCAGCTCTGCCCAAATCCTGGTTTGTGGCRCATTGTCCCAGCTGCTGGATGTGTCTGGAGCCTGTGGGATTGGTTTCCTTCCTGCAAGCCCGTTTGGGACTGGTGCTGGCAGTCGAGGAGCTGCCACAAACCTGGTGGGAACAATTCCCAAAATCCTCCCTCGCAGGGCACAGCAGCCTGAGGCTTTAGGGAGCTGCTCCATCATTCCTGTGGCATTTCCCCATCCTGACCAGGGCACAAACCCCATCCCTGGCAGTGTCCAAGGCCAGGCTGGACAGGGCTTGGAGCACCCTGGGATAGTGGAAGGTGCCAGGGTTGGAACGAGATGAGCTTTGAGGTCCCTTCCATCCCAAACCTTTGGGCAGAGGGTTCTGCCCAGGTTTACCAGGTGGGAATGGGCTGGGAACCATTTCTCCAGCCTGGAATGGGGCGAAGGCTCTCTCATCTCCTTCCCAAGCCTTGGGAGACCCTCCCCACTGAACCCCCGCTGTTCCCGCTGAGCGAATCCAAGGATTATTTCATCCCTGTCCTGCGGCCCAGCCGGCCTCGGAGCCAACGGGAACRTGGCTTCAGGAGCTGGGCAGGGCCCCCAGATTCCCAAACATCCCAAAAACCCCCGGAGCTCTGTGCTCCGTGTGCACGGCCAGGATCTGCTCCGGCTCCCGCCAGCCCCGCCGTGCTGGAATGATCCCGGAGCTCCACGTGCAGGGGGACAAGCTGGAAACAAACGCTCCTGTCCAGGATTTCACCCCCAACTGCACCAGCTCAGACCATCCACGCCCTCCTGGAGCTCGTGGCCTTTTCCTTTGTCTCCTTGTTGGGGAATCCAGCTGATTCCTGTCAGGAAGACAAATGGTGTCTCTGAAGCTCCGATAAGAAGGATGAAATCTGTCCTTTGCAGAGGTTTGGGGGGATGCAGTTGGAAAATGGGGATTAGGCTTGCCAAGAGCATGGAGGCTGATGCAGGGKGTTGGATTTTGGGGGGGAAGTGGATATGAACCCTTGATTTGGAGGTCATCTGCCTGTTTTCATCTCGTTTCCATCCTGGTGGAGCAGCGTTCCTGTGGGATCAGTTAAACTCAGGGACATTTGGGTGAGGAAAGTCTTGGAAGCACAAGGGCAGGTCCCAAAAGGTCTGGTTTTCCCTGGATATGGGGAAGCTGAGGATGCTGGTCCCCATCCCGTTCCCACAGCCGGTGTCCACCTGAGGAAACCCCATCCATATCTGTGGGGTGGAGGCTGTGGCAGCTCTGCTCCCCARTCCTGGCAGAATCCAGCCTGGATTCACCCCCTCTGCCATTCAAGCAAAGAAATTCACTGCAAGCTCRTGCTGAGCCCTTTTTAGTGAGTGTAGGTGGTGAGAAACACAAAACTTCCCAAATAAAATCAGCAAAATGCTGGGTGGCAGCCCTGGTTCCCTTGGCTTCCTTCAAAACCCAGCTCTTAATGGATCTGCTGGAAAGTTTTTGAGATGTTCTGTTTGAAGTCTGGGCCGGTTTTATGTTTTATGCAGGAATTTGGCTGYGGGAAGTCTCGGTTCTTTCACGTATTTTGTATCAAAATCCCTTTATAGACCAAGTAATTCCTTTTCCAYGGCAGAGCCTCTGCCCTGTGCCCAGATTGCTCCAACCCTCTCCTGCTGCTGAGATGATTTCTGCCTAAAAGACAAATTTGTAGCTTTTTTTGTTCAATTTCCAGGCTTTTGCTGTTTTCCAGGGACATTTTCATGGGGTGGAATTTTGAGGGCTGGGGAAGTTGGGGTTCATGAGAAGCTGGGAATGCACTGAACACCAGTGAGCTGAGCTGCTCGGTGCTGCTGGAGCTTTGGCTTCTCTTCCAGTGGTGTGTAAGGGACCAGACACGGGGAAAAAATCAGGGATCAGGGAACAGGAGCAGGAGAGGGGAAAGAGGAGAGGAGACAGCTCAGCAGAGCCGGAGCATCCCTGAGTGTTGAGCGCTCGGAGCCGCTGACCTGGAGTCACCTCCGCTGGCACTGAAGGGAAAGCCTCGCCAAAAATTCCTGTGGTTTCCCAGCTCCCGGGCTGCCGGGGGTTCGCACCATTCCCAAAGGCAGCCGTGCCTTCAGGATCCCCCTCTGGAGCCGGCAGCTGCGGCTGCTCCATCCCGCCCCGCGCACGCTGATAACGAGCTGGGCGAGGCTCTTATCAGCGTCCCGCTGACATCCCCGCCGCGGCGATGAAGGCTCGGGCTGCTGGAGGCACCGGGAGCCTCCTGTCTGCTCCCGGGACACGCGGGATTGATCAGGGATGTGCCGGCTGCCGGGATGCAGCGGGAATGTGACGGCCAGGGAGCGGCGGGCGCTGCCCTCCCGGCAGGAGCCAGGGAAACGGGAATGAGCTGCGGGAGATGGGATGACAGCGGCTGGCAGATTAGGAGGTGGTTTGCGTTTCAGCATCCCATTAAACGGGAGGAGAACGTTCCCATCCCGCAGCTCGTTCGCGGTTCTGCGTCGGGATGGAGCCGGCAGGGCCCCAGATGTGGCCGGGAACGAGATCCCAGGGATTGCAAATCCCGGCTGGATTTGTCTCCTGAGCCTTGCACAGGCGTTTGTGCTGCGTGCAAGGAGGGGAAGGTCCCAACGTGGCTTTGCAGGGCTGGAAAATCAGGAGAAGGCAAATCCCGGACTGTGTTTTTCAGGGAGAATTTGGCTCTTCCAGCGCTGGAATCCAGGCTCTGGTGTGACACCAGGAATTTGCTGCTTCGGTGGGAGCAGGCAGAAATCAAACCCTCGGTGATGACATTTAGTGAAGGGGCAGGGAAGGCACCAGGGACATCCCTCGGCATCAGCCTGGATTTCCCGTGGGGGTGGATGTTGGGAAAGCCTCCTGGACACCCAGCTTGGGGGATGGGATCAGCATTCCCAGTATATCCCAGTATAGTGCCAGGCTGGACTGGTCATCCCTGGATCTCATAGCCTCTGCCCAGCCACTGCAAGGCTTTCCAAGAGGAAGCTCTGCATCCACGTTATCCTTTGCCCATTCCCAACTGTGTGGTTCAGTGGTAACCTCGGATTCTGGAAAAATCCCTCCGAGGCCAGCCCGGGGTGTGCCAGGTCTGCAGAGTGGAGCATCCCTGTCCTCTGCTCCCAGCTTTTCCAGAGCCCTGGCTGCCAGCACACAGAAACTGCTGGACAGGCTCATCCCCATTTCACAGAATCCTGGAATCAGGATCATGGAGGGTGGGAAAGAGCTCTGGGATCAGAGTCCAACCCGTGCCCAATCCCCACCTTGTCCCCAGCCCAGAGCACTGAGTGCCACCTCCAGAAATTCCTTGGACACCTCCAGGGATGGGGACTCCAAACCTCCCTGGGCAGTTCCAAGGCCTGAGCACCCTTTCCACGGGGAAATTCCTGCTGATGTCCAACCTGAGCCTCCCCTGGCCCAGCCTGAGGCCGTTCCCTCTCCTCCTGTCCCTGTTCCCTGGGAGCAGAGCCCGACCCCCCCGGCTGCCCCCTCCTGTCAGGGAGTTGTGCAGAGCCACAAGGTCCCCCCTGAGCCTCCTTTTCTCCAGGCTGAGCCCCTTTCCCAGCTCCCTCAGCCTCTCCAGAATTCCAAATGAAGCCAAACTGAGCTTCCATCGGACACAAAACTCTTCAGACTCCACAAACTCAATTTTATTTCACCAACAGCCCAACGCTGCTGCCCTTGACCAATCCTTTGTCCCACRGCCGGATTGAGGAGCCAGGTTCAGCTTTGCTTGAGCTCTTGGAAAGGCAGCACTTGGAGCTTGGGCCTCTCCCGACCTTCCTGGAGCGCTCACATGTGCTGAGCAGAGCCGGAGCCTCGCCCGCTCCGAGTGCATCATGACCTCAGTTAAGCAAACACTTGCTGTAATCGCCTCCAGATCTGCCCTGGCTTTGATCAGCTGCAGGATCACTTTATCTTATGATATAAATATGTAAAACATCCATTTGTTTTCGGGCAGGATGCAAATAAATCATTGCGTAAGTTCGGCCCGAGCGAGGAAGCCGAGGCGGGGGTGCGGCCATGGCTCCACAACTCSTCAGGCTCCACCTCCTGGAAGGTCATTCCCGCAGGAACACGGCGTTTCTCCTCCCAGCAAGGCTCTACTTTGCTTTATTCCAACGGTTCCTGTCACCCATGGACAGCTCTGGGTGTTCCCAGCGGAGCGGTGACGCCGGCGGGGACGTGGTGTCCCATGGGAGCAGTGCCCGTCCATCTCTCTCAATCCCACCCAGTGATCCCAGTGCTCCAAAAATAGCCTCAGACTCCTCCTGGGATCACTCAGAAGGTCTGGTGGTCATCAGTGTGGTGGTCATCGCTCTGGTGGTCACCTCCCAGCCCTGCCACCCATTCCACGTTCCGCTYGTTCCCAACACCCCTTTGCCGTTTCCACAGGAATAATTTATCAGGGAAAGGGGTTTATTTTTAACCCTCTGGCTCTTTCCCAGCCTCTTCCCACAGCCTGTCCCCATCCCAGCCCCTGATCCCATCCCCTGTGCCTGCTCCTGGTGGGATTCCATCCCTGGCTCCCGTTGGCTGCTCATGGCTGTGACCCCCCCAGCCCGGAGCCCTTCCCCAGGGATGGCCACGGGTGGTGCTGCTCCCAGCTGGAGTTAATCCCCTTGGAAAGCAACGATTCCCAGTGGGAAGCTGCTGGGAGTGCTGTCAGGGTGGTTGTACAGAGGTTAAGCTGAGCCCAGAGCTCAGCAGCTCCTCCGTGGTGTCAGCCAGGCTTAAGTGCTTGCTTGGTKGATGGGAAATCGGGATTTGGGCTTTCCCCGGCTGAGATTCCTCAAAATCAGCTTCCTCYGCTTGTTCCCAACCCAGGCACGAGCACAGCCCGAGCACAGCCCCTGTTTAAGATGTCAGGGAAGGGAATCTCTTGCCAAGAGATTCAGGAAAAATTATAAAAAACAACAGCTGATGGCTGGGGAATCTCATCGGCTGAGCCAGGAGAGGCAGATGAATATTCCCATTTTTCSAGAGCTAAGGAACAATCAGGGTCTCCACCAGCTGTGTTCTCCGAAGGTCTGGCAGCACCTTCCCAAGAGAGAAGGGATTTGGGGCAGTTCTGGCTTCATTCCTATTTGTGGCCTTGCATCCCACCTTCCTGCAGCTCTGGGACTTTAACAGGGTGTCCAGAAAAGCTGTGGATTCCTCATCCCTGGAAGTGTCCAAGGCCAGGCTGGATGGGCTGGGAGCACCCTGGGATAGTGGGAGGTGTCCCTGCCCATGGCCRGGGTGGGATGGGATGGGCTTTAAGGTCCCTTCCCACCCATTCCATGATTCAATGATTTTTCCTCATCATTAAAAGGATTTTCCAGTCCTTATCCCAGATGCGCCGCTGGTGGCTGCATTTGGGGGCAAAGCCGTGTTCCCGTTTCCCTAAATAACAATGCCAGAGAAGAACGTGGATCCAACAATAGGAATCAATATTCCAGTGCTGCTCCAGGATGTCCTGCAAGGGGAGCTTTGGGAAGATAAGATTGGGTGCATCAAACAGTACCAGATGATTAATGAACCTTTGTCCTGGCGAGGGAGATAAAACCCCTGGAGCTGCTGCCCCCTGCTAACAGCTTTTCCATCACATTGGAAATATTCTTCCTCATTCCAGAGGTATTTCATTATCTGTCTCCATCCAAGGGCAGATGGAATTGGAAATCTCCCCCAGCCCCGTTCCGCTCTCACATCACAGAGCTCCTCCCTTTCTGTTTGTTGTTTTCTCACCTCCGCAGGCTCCAGAGCCGCGAGAAATCCGCACCAATGACTGACATCCCACTTCTCCTCCTTCCCAAATTTCCAGCAGGGTGTTTTCTCTCCGGGCTGCCACTGCTGATGGATCCCTGGCTGTTCCCTGGCTGTTCCCAAGGGTGGAGGGAGAGGTGGATCCGTGCCAGGGCTTTGTCATTCCACAGAGTGATTTGCACCTGGAAAAAAGAGGGGGAACGAGGCAGAGCATCCAGGGCACTTCCCGGGAGTTTAAACTGGGATGGAGTGGGAGAAGACACCGGGATTTGGATGGACAGAGCTCTGGAGCCTTTGGAGCTTGGAAAATSCCTGGTGCCTGAAAAAAGCCTTTTCTCCTGCTCTTCCAGCTCAGCTTTCTCCTCTCTTCCTTTCAGTTTTGCCACAGCTGATCCAAGGGAAACCCTCGTGACAGGAACACCAGGCTGGGATCGCTCCCCCTGGGAATTCTCCAAGGAGGCAGCCGGGCTGGCAGGTTGAGGACACTGCTGGAAAGCTGGGAGTGGGATGGTTTGGGTGCAGCAAACCTGCCTGATTCTTGCCTTTTTCCATGGAATTCTCTTGGAATTCTTGTCACACGATCAGCACAATCTGTGGCACTGTCCCTGTGAGGTGGAGATGTTCATCCATTAACAAAAATTGTATTTCCTGTCTTTGGAATGTTTTCTCCACAGTTTCTGTTGCAGAGCAGGTTGTGTTTTGGAAGTTTATCCAGCAATATTCCAGACAAACCTGTGGATACTGGAAATGCCATTTCCCTCAGGTTTGGCAGGTTTTGCAGAGTCCAGTGAGCCTCCAGCACAGAAATGATGAGCTCAGGATCCCTGTAAGGTGAAGACTTCAGCTGGGACAATCCGCAGGAACATTCCCTGCTGGAATGAGTGGTGCTACTTTTATCCCCATTAAACTGCAGGATTTCAGCSAGTTTATTCCCGATTTATTTCAAGGACAGGGCTTGGAGCAGCCTGATCTAGTGGAAGGTGTCCCTGCCCGTGGAATGGGATGAGTTTTAAGGTCCTTTCCAACCCAAACCAGTCTGGAATTCTACAGTTCCATGCTGTGTGAGGTCACAGCCCGGCTGCTCAGGGAAGAGAAATATCCTTAAATGTTTGCTGCCTGCTTGGATGAAAGGAATGGCAGGGCTGGAAATAAATTCCAAGTGGGAAAAATCAGACTGTTTTTGGAGAGGTGGGAAGGACACAACAAATCCAGGGACAAAGGCGGGGTCAGCAAAGGGGAGATGCAGGGTCAGGGGGGCTGTGGGGAGAAAAACGGGGATTTGTCAGCTGGAATGGCTTCCCACTGCCAGAGGGCACGGATAGACGGGATTTTGGGAAGGAACTGTTCCCTGTGACGGTGGTGAAGCCCTAGAATGGACTTCCCAGAGAAGCTGTGGCTGCCCCTGGATCCCTGGCAGTGTCCAAGGCCAGGCTGGTTGGGGCTTGGAGCCACCTGGGACAGTGGAAGGTGTCCCTGACCTGGCAGGGGGTGRGATGGGATGMTCCTTTTTCCCTTCTTTTGGAGAAAACCCAGAGAAGTCCCTGGAAAAACGGGATAATTCCAGCGAGCACCTGGCTCCGGGGCATTCTCTGTGCAAGGCTGATCCCTGCCCGGGCTGGGCTCAGCACGAGGCAGGACCTGAGCATCCCTTGAGCTGCTCAAGGACAAGGAAGGACGAGGGAGGAATTCATCCATGGAGAGAACAGCCAGGGAGAACAGGTCCTGGAAGGACTCTGAGAAGAGGGATCCATAGGGATGGGAGCTGCCAGGCTTCCCTGGGTGCYCTCCAGGCCCTCAGCGCTGCCCAGGTGGGGCCACCAGTGACCAGGAGCAGCTGGAGGTGATCAGTGGGATGGGAATGCCCCGCCCATCCCATTTTTCCCACCTGGCAGCGGGACCGAACCCACCCATAAGCGCTGCTTCCCCCCCGGGGGCAGCTGGTGGTGAACGTGCTGCCGTTTATTCCTCATTTTTGAGTTTGTAGGGACAGTTAGGGGATTAGAGGATGAGTTCCCTCTTCCTGGGRGGCTGCAGAGGTCTTGGCGACCCCCCTGGATTTTGGGGACGAGGTGCCACGGAAATTTTGTCACCTCTTTTGGAACCCTGGGCATTTCCCAGCGCTGTCCTTCCCYTCGTGAGCAGCGGCCCCGGAGCTCGGCAGGTCAGTGAGGTCCCTGTCCCCTCTGTGGGGTCCCTGTCCCCTCTGTGTCCCCAAAGTTGGGGTTGTTGGAGTTGAACGGATTGGGATTTCCCGGGATGTGCGGGAGGGAGGCCGAGCCGTGCCTTGGGCTCGGTCGTGCTCCTGCTCGGAGTTCGGAGGGGTTGGAGCTGTCTGGGATGCAAAGCTCGTCCTGCTCCTTCCCCTCTCCTTGGAGCAGCGTCTGGAGCCAGCCCCTCAGCCCCGGGGCTGGGAATGCTCAGGATATGGAAACCATTCCTGCTTCACGGGRTATTCCCTGCTTGGGTCTGTTTTCCTCTCCATTTCTCCCCAAACCTCACCCCTGTTGCTCCTGCGCTCCGCTGGCACCCCAAGGTATGGCTGTTATTTCTCCTACTCCCCTTTTTTATCAATTTTAGGTGTTGGCAGGTGGCTGTGATGAACRTTTGGCTTTTATTGGGCTGGATTTTGCTGTTCTCCTCTTTT
Organism: Parotia lawesii; assembly: GCA_003713295.1. NCBI lineage: Eukaryota > Metazoa > Chordata > Aves > Passeriformes > Paradisaeidae > Parotia > Parotia lawesii. The sequence continues at coordinate 1,807,862 of RAHM01000023.1, read as the reverse complement.
ATTCCTCTCCTCGTGTCCCATGAGCTTAGCCTGAGCAGCGTTCCCGAAATCTGAATTTTGGGGTGTCTGCTTATCCCTGCGCCCTCCCTTAGAAAGACGCAACTTTCTGCCACTAAAAATCCTCTTTTTTATTGTTTTTGTAATAAAAAAMCGAGTTCAAACCCTTCCTGCTCTCTGGACACGGATGGGGTGGGTTGGTTGGATGCCTCGCATCCACGCTGGAATTTCTGGGGGGAGCAGGAGCGGCCCCATCCCAGGCTCTGCCACCGTGACCCGCTCCAGCTTCCCCTGCCCCTCACATCTGGAAAAGGGGAACAAAAGGGTTTTGTGTTCCCCCGGAGCGAAGTCCTTGTGAATTATGGAGGAAAAGCAGCGGCTGGGGCTGAGCCAAAATCTTGGGAAGCCGCCTGCGAGATTTCCGTGGATTTAACGGGCTTTGGAGGCGATGCCGGGATGGTTTTCCTCCCTTTTTTTCAAAGTCGCTCTTTGCTTTCCTTCCCCAGCTGAGCGTCCTCTGCTCCCAGCTGGAATCACTTGGGATCATCAGCGCCCGGCCCCGCCCAGCCAATTAAGTAATTAACGGCGGGCTGCGCAGGTGCCGCCACTCCGGGGCTAATTAGGGAAGAACGGCCCCGTGCCTWGCCGGGGATCCTCTCCGGGCTGTCCCGGACCTGGCGTTCTGCTCCAAAGGGAATTGGCGTGAACGGACGGGAAAGGGGGTGGGGAACACCGGATCCGTGCGCGGAGTTTCTCCGCCTGGGTTTGCTCCCCGGCAGGAGGGCACGGGGCAGCCCCGATCCCGCTTCCCTGCGTGTCTCCTGGATCGTGATCGGATTAAATCTGGAAACAGGGGCTGAGCTGCGGAATTCCCCCGAATAAATCCATCCCGGCCCACCGGAAGCGGAATATTGGATACCTGGAGAGCTTTAAAGTTCCTTTAAGTGTCCACAGGGTCTGACTATTTCTAGGATTAGACAGCAGCTGRGCTGGGCTTTCTAAATTTCTTTTTAATTTATTTTCTTTCTTTGAGAACCTCTGACTCGGTTGTGGGTTTGCCTTCACCTGTCAGGTGTTTGAAGAGCTTTAAAAACCTGGTTCAGGGTCCCTGGAATTTCTGGCTGCACTCTCGAACCTCTGCAGCAAGTGCTTGTCGCTGTCCTTTTCCTAGGGGGAAAAAAGGAGGGGTTTCCTAGGAGAAAAAAATAAATCTGTGTTCTCAGGAATTGCTTTCCTGGTCCTCCAGGGGCTGCTGCTGCGGGAGGAGCTGGGAAGAGGGCGCTGGTTTGGGAATTAGCGCCGCAGGAAAGCGGGATGGGGAGCTGCTGGTTTTTGTGGGAGCCGGGGAAAGGGGAAGCGGGAGCTGGTGCCACGGTGCTTGTCCGTGGTTGGAACCTGCTGTGGGAATGGCTGGGTTGGTTTGTTTTCCTAACTGGAAGATTCTGCTCCTTTATCCCAGGGCACCCATTTCCTTCCCAACCGAAAATAAAACGATTTTTTGAGGGGGGGRAAAAAGTAAAAATCCCATGTTTTTGGAGAAGGATTTTGCTGCTGGAAAGGGGCCGGGCCTGGCTGGGGGCAGAGATTTGGGAATCSTGTCCCTGAGGGAGGGGCGATGTCACTGCCCACGGTGGCATCCCTGGGTGGGGTGTTCTGGAGTGAAATGGAGTCCGGGATTTTACCCCATCCTTGTCTGGGATGGTGCAGTGCCTTCTCTGGCACCTGAAAAGTGAATTTATTGACACCTGGAGTGCCTGGGGATCTCAGGGAGAGGAATGGAAGCGGAGARTTGAGAGCTGGAAGGATGGGCTGGGGCAGGACACGGCTGATCCCGTGTGGATCCAAGTCCTGGCAGCTTTTCCAAACGGCTGCTGAGCTCCGTTTCTCCCTGCTGAGACCAAATTTCCCGTGGGATGTGCAGGAAGAGCCCCCAAAAGCCCAGGATGGTGCTCAGGGCAGGGTGGGCGCTGCCAGGGGTGCAGGAGCAGCACATCTGCAGCACAGCTGGCTCAGCACCCTGGGCTCAGTGGGAGGAAACGTGGAAATAAATGGATTTTATTTGGGATCAGGTTGCAGCACGGCCCTGATGAATGAACATCCCATTTTCCCCAAATGGGGGAACCCAATCCTGGAGGTATCAGTGCATCTTTTAATGGCCTTGCTCTGAGAAACACAAGGGTTCTGTTGAAATGGGATTTTAATGGTTCCTCCTTTTCCCCTGCTGCTCCCTGCAAAGCCTTTTGAGCTGGGAGGGAGGCAGGGGATGGCTGGAATGCTGCTCCTTTGTGGGCAGCCCAGTTAAAATCTTAATTATGCTGGTTATCAGTCTGTAAAAGGCTCTCCAAGAGAGAAGGGGGKTTTATTTCTGGTTGTTAGACAGCGAACCTGAAATGCATCACTTGATACCATAACTGTGCTCCTTTCACCCCGTTCTGCTGTTCCAACAAAAAAAGGGGAGTTTGATGCTCCCTTTAATGCCCAGAACTACAGAAAAGGTCATTGGAAGTTTTACTGGCTCGTTAATTCAAGCTGCTCACTCAAAGTGCATCTTTCCCATGCCTAAAAATGTGCTTTATTTGGGTCTGGAGATAAACGGCTCATCCAGGGAGACTGCAGGCTCTGGAGAAGATCCTGGGTCAGAGATATGTGTAATAAATCCAGGAAAATGGGCATGGAATGATGCAAATGGGAAAAGCTTGCTAAATACAGGCTGGGAATGTGGATGCAGCCCCTGGATCCTTGGGTTTGGTGGGCAGGGAGGGGCTGGGGGTGGGTTTCTCCCTTCAGGATTTTTCTTGCTCACATGAGGTAAAACTTCCCAAGTTGGGCTCTGCTCCCAGGGAACAAAGGACAGGACAAGAGGAACCTGCCCCAGGTTGTGCCAGGGGAGGTTTAGGTTGGATTTTGGGATAAATCCTTGCCCAGAAGGGTTGGCCAGGCTGGCACAGCTGCCCAGGGCAGTGGTGGAGCTCCYGTTCCTGCAGGGATTTAAAAGCCAGGCTGAAATAGCAGAATTTACAAATTTATACTCCCGGCTGCCACAAAACTGGTAAAATCAGGGAATAATGTCCTCCTCTTCCCGCCCCATCCCCRTTTTCCTGCCTCTGTCTGCTCCAGGTCTCGCAGGTGCTGTGGCACAAGCAGGGACCTCCCCAGGGTCCGAACCTGCATCTTCCCAAATCCACCCCAAAATCCTCTGGCCCTGGGAGAGGGAGGAGGGTGGGAAGCTYGGCGGGATGGAGCTGGATCCCGGTTTTGCAAGGTGAAGCTGCAGGGAGAGAGGACGGGTTATCCTGGGATTCTTTTGTCTTTAGAGAGGATAAAATTCAGGAATTGCCTTTAGGATCAGAGGGGTTTCTATCCCTATGGAAAGCAGGTAACTCATCCCTTGGGATGTAGGGCCGGGGAGGGAGTAAAAGCCTTGCTGGCTCTGGAATGCCTCCTGCTGGGAGCTCCACCTGTGCCTTGGGATGGGAATGGTGGTGGAGGGAAAGTTCTAAATGCCCAGAAAACAAAATCTGTGCTTTGTCCAAACCCGGAGTGGTTGAGTTCCACGCAGGAATGAAAACAAGACCTCGGAGGCCGAGGGTTTGTTCCTTTGGTGTTGGGATTTTTCCCTTTTTTGAATGGAATGGAGTCAAAACATGAGGTTTTTGGATAGGAAAGGCTCCCCCTCCCACCACTCTGCCTCCCTTCATCCCTCTGGAGGCAGCCAAGGGATCACGCTGGACCTGGGATTCTGTTCCACCGAATATTGTCGGAATTAATCCCAGTCCCCGTGGACTGTTCGGGCAGAAAACATCAAGTTCCTTCCATGCAGCCAAGAGGAACCATGTCCTGAGCCGAAATCCCAAAAAAACCTGGGATGAAAAGCTTCACTTCCAGCCAGCAAAGATGGTCCTGCTTAAACTGAGTGCCACAGAAAACTTCCTGTGCCTCATTCCCTGCTTTAAATAGGGATGGTGCAAGCACAGCTGGTGGCTCCTGGATCTGCAGGCCCCTGTGGGACCTGGTGGGGCTGGAATGTCCCCACCTGTGAGGAGAGGAATTCCCTGGGGCGTTGGGAATGCGGGGTGGGAAGCGCTGGTACCAAGGATAATCCCGTTGTTCTGCTTTCCCTTTGGATAAGGGCACTGCCTTGTTTTTCCAAGCCCTTTCCAAGTGTAACTCTTGGCTCGTGGAGGCTTCGGGAGAGGAGGGAGCTGCAGGCGGTGGTGGCTGCCAGCTGCTCCATAAAAACACTGCCTTGATCCAAAATCCCTCCGGAAGCGCCCCCGGCTCATCCCAGCATTCCCGGGGGATCACGCTGACCTAGATTCTGCTGGAGCGCTTGAGGTGGAGCCTCCACCACAATGTGGCTTTTATCTGTTCCAGAGTGGATCCAGAGGGTGTGGAATGTGCAGGGAGCTTTGATTTCCTTGGAAAGCCGTCGTGGCCAGACCTGCTGCCGCACGGTTGGGTTGTTTTTCCTCATCTCCCTCCTCGATCCTTTCGGAGGAGTTCAGGAGGGAGATTATCATCCAGCCCGGAATGGCTGGGAGAATCCACGGATTTATCAGGCACCTGGAACACTCTGGAGGCAGGAGCTGGAGCAAACATTTGCTGGGAGGAGCAGCTTGTCCTCTTTGAAGTCCCCACGTGTTCAAGGCAGACATTTCTTATCGGGGTTGTTTTTGCAGGGGGGATGGCATGGGAATGCCATGGGAAAGGCGTTTTTATGGAATTCCTGGAATAACATCTGACAGGCTGGGAAGAGCAGGTTGTCTGCAAGAGTCCTCCCTGATCCCTTGTCCCCAGTCCCTCTGCAGCTCTCCTTGGAGCCTTCCCTTCTCCAGCTGAACACCCCCAGCTCTCCCAGCCTGGCTGCAGAGGGGCTCCAGCCCTCGGAGCAGCTCCATGGCCTCCTCTGGACTCGCTCCAGCAGCTCCACATCCCAGAGCTGGAATTCCCAGAGCTGGAGCTCCTGTGGGGTCTCGCCTGAGCAGAACGAAGGGAAGAATCCCCTCCCTCCCCTGCTGACCCCAGTGCAGGAGGATTCCCTTTGCTCGCCTCCTGCAATCCCTGGTTGCCATCTCCCCATCCCAGAGGGGTTTTCCTCCCTGTCTGTGTCTCGGACAACATCCAAACCAAGGGAAATGGGGCTGAAATCCCAGCTGTGCTCGGGATGAGCCCAGTTCAGGTGTTCTGGTGACATCTGCACACCTGGGCACTGCTGGCCAAGGGTTGCCTGAGTTCCCTCTGCAGCTCCAGGGARAGATTCCCTGCTTTTGATGTGCCACGTGTGCTGGCCCTGCCACGGAGCGGGAATTGTCTCATGGAGCAGGAATATTTACACTCCAATCTTCCTCCTTTTGGGCAAAGGACAGTCCAGGCCCATTTCTCCAGCCTTGCTTTCATTAGTGCAGGGCTGCAGTTCATCAGCCCCCATAAATATTTATATCCCGAGCATTCCTTGTAGGATTCCAAGCCCTGCCCGCGATTTCACGGGATGCTTTGTGCTGTTTGTTGTGCAGCAGCTTTGCCACGGATGCTCGGACAGGGAATTCCCTGGTGGCCATCAGGGCCAGGGAGGCCCGTTCCYCTCTGGATGTGCTCCTGATCCCGTGGGAGCTGCCCTTCCCTTGGCATTCCCTGAGTGGGTGTGGAGCAAAGGCCGCCTGGGGATTCCCCCATGGATGCTCCGGGTCCAAAGGATTTGCAGCTCTGCCAGCCCTGAGCACTCAGAAATCAGGAGCTGTTTCCAAAAAACCATGGATTTGTAATAAATGAAGGAATGGAGGGGGGTTCTGGCTGAGGCCATGGAATGGGCTGGGTGGGAAGGGACCTTAGAGCTCCTCCAGTGCCACCCCTGCCGTGGGACACCTTCCACCATCCCGGGGTGCTCCGAGCCCCGTCCAGCCTGGCCTGGAACACTTCCAGGGATGTSYCCCCTCCCTTCAGAGGCAGGAAAAGACAATGCTGGCTCTAAGGGATAAGGATTTATTTGGATTTTAGGGGCGTTTGGATTTTGGGCCTTGTTCTTGCTGCTCTAATGAACCTGGTTGGTTGTTAAGCCTATGGAGAGCACTGGGAATGACAATCATGGAATTATAGGATCGCTGAGGCCAACCATGTCCTGAAGTTTTAGATGTTTAACTGTTTATTTTACTTTTTTAACTGAGAAAATGGAAATAAAATGGTCTTTCCTGAAGGTTTTTCCAGAGTTCTGTGGAGTGAATGGGATGTGTGGCCATTCCTAATATTTGTATTCCCAAAAAATTCCCTGATTTGGTGCCTGAAGGAATCAGCTGATCAAGAACCTTGTTTGAGTAACTTCCATATAATAGAGTTCCTTCAAGACTCTTCCAGATTTTTCTTCCAAATGTTTTATTTGTTAGAATGAACCATTTTTGGAGAATAAAAGGAGGCATGATCATTAATAATTATTAACAACTATTAATAATTATTAATTATAATATTAATTATGTTTAAATTTTGTTTAAATTATTTTTATTATTATCAGAAAGAAGTTCCTGCTGTAAAGAAAAATACAAACCCAAAGTCTCGACTACTTAATAAATAGTGGATATTTTACTTAATAAATAATTTTACTTAATAAATAAATCTGCTGAAGCATTGACAGCTTTAATGAGTTCATTATCTTTATTTTATTCAATTAGAGAAGATCTTCATTTTGAATTTTAACAGAATATTRATTTCCCATCTCTCTTTTTCCAGGCAGGATTATTGACTCCACGCTGTGGGAATTCACCTCCTGAACACCTGCACCAGGTACTGCGTTTCTTTCGTTGCATTTCTGTGCCGTTTTCCCATGGAATGCCGCTTCCAAAGGTTTTAATGCTGGAATGGTTGTACTGTGCTTGGATTTTAATCTCACTTTTGGAGGTCTGGGCTCTGTATTTTACTCACCTCCCACTGGCATCCCAGATTTTAATTGCAGGAAGAGGTGATGTGGCCCTTGGAAACAGGGATTTTGTTGTGCAGAGCGGATGGAATGGAGGCCTTGGAAAAACTGGGATCTTTATTCCCAGCTGCCCCTGGATTATGTGGTGAGGGCCTTTGGAAATGAGGATGTTGTTGTGCAGGGTGAATTGAGTRGTTCATGGAGGCCTTGGAAAACCTGGGACTTTTTTTCCAGTTGTTTCCAGAGCATGTGGTGAAAACCCTTGGAAACAGGGATATTGTTGTGYGGAGTGGATTGAGTGGTTCATGGAGGCCTTGCAAAAACTGGGATTTTTATTCCCAGCTGCTCCTGGATTACGTGGTGAGAGCCTTTGGAAACAGGGGTGTTGTTGTGCAGAGTGACTCGAGGTTYRYGCAGGCCTCGGAAAATCCAGGATCTTTATTCTGGAGCACATGGGGAGGGCCCTTGGAAACGGGGATATTGTTGTGTGGGGTGGATTGAGTGGAGGCCTTGCAAAACCTGGGGGCTTTATTCCCAGTTGTTCCCAGAGCATGCGGTGCAGACCCTTGGAAACAGGGATATTGTTGTGCAGAGAGAATTGAGTGGTTCGTGGAGGCCTTGGAAAATCTAGGATCTTTATTCCCAGTTGCTCCTGGATTACGTGGTGAGGGCCTTTGGAAACAGGGATGTTGTTGTGCAGAGTGACTCAAGGTTCATGGAGGCCTTGGAAAAGCCGGGATCTTTAYCCCGGAGCACGCGGTGAGGGCCAGATGAGCACCTGGCTGTCTCCGCCGCTCCGGTTGCGCTCTCTCCRTGCCTGTGTAACTCAATCGTCTTCCCAGCTGTTGCTGATCCCAGATGGAGCCTGTCAGGAGGAGCAGCCCCGTGTGTGACCCGAGCCATCCCCGTGGCTCGAGTGCCTGAAATCCCTGAAATCCTTTCATGCTCCTGTCAGCCCGAGCCCCCCGCCCGTTTCATCACGTCCGAGTTCTGGCATGCGCCGGCACCGCAGGGCCCGAGGCAAACTGGGAAGTGCTTGACCAATTTCTGGGATGGCTTTCAGATGGGGTTTTATTGGTTTATGAGTTGTTACCTCTGTTTCCTCTTCTAAACGAAGTTGCAAAAGTGGAGAGGGAATMAAGGCCAATTCTCCCTCTTTCCCAATACGGGAAAACCGATCCCATGTGTCGGCCCCGCTCCCACCACGTGCTCRGGCTCATCCTCCGCCGATATTTTTCCATCCCAAACCCGCTGCTCTGCTTCGCTGGTGTTTTTTTGCTCCTTTGTTTATTCCCCAGCCGCTCGGGATGAGCGCAGAATCCCGCTGGCAGGAACATTTGTGGGAAATCGCATCACGTTGCACCAAATCCACCAGAGAGCCCCCGGCGAGCGCTCGCGCGGCCACGGAGCAGATTCTGTTCGCATTACTCAGCGGAGAGGCTCGCTGGATGTTTATAGCTGTTGGGTGGGCAAGAAAGTTGGGAAGAGTCGGGATTTGTYGGAGCCTTTGATGGTCGAGGCTGGGTGGGAATGAAAGCAGCTGGGCTGGGTTGAGTAATGGGGTGGCACTGGTAGCCCTGACTCGTGATAACTCATTTCTCGCTGCAGTAACTCATTTCTCTCTGTGGTGACTCGGATTCGCCTGCTCAGCCCGTTCCTYGGAGCTGCAGGAATTGCTGGAAGGCTCCGAGACTTTTTGTGGATTGTTATGACTCGGCCTAAGATTTGCCGGATAAAGGAGCCGAGGCTTCTTTGTTAGGGAAACGTGAGGACTTTATTTAGCAATTCCCACTTAATGCCTGTGCTCCTGGAGAGCTGCTCCTGGGTGACGGTTGGTCCCAAATTCTCTGCTCCCAGTGCCCTGCACTGGTGGATAATTCTGTGTTTTCCTGCTTCTCTCCTTGGAAAATCCTGGGAAAAGCAGCTGTGGCTTTAATGCTCAGATTGGACTTCACAGCTGAGCAAAGYGTCCCTTGATGGCTCCGTTTTCCTGCAGGGGAGCAGAAAGGCCCAATAAACTGTTCCAGTTGTGGTTCTGGAGACAAATGTGGGCTCTGGTGGACRCTTTTTAAATGGAGGTCAAGCAAAAGTTGCCTCATCCTTGAAGGATTTGCTTGACAAAGGTAGCTGGAATAAAGCCGGATGTTTTTCCGGAGGGCTGGCCGTGTATCTGAGGAGAACAATCAGCGTTTTACGGGCTGAAGCCACACCAAAGGGATTCAAAACTGGCCGAGACATCTGAAATAAAAATATTCCTCATCAGGGAGCCCTCAGGAACTGGGAGGTTGGTGCTTGGGCTCCGTGAGCTTGGCCCGCTCTTGCTCCATCCCCTCATCAGCAACCCCGTGTCCTGATAAAATTCCTGCTGCTGGAGCTGTGCACGGCTCAGCCTTGGCCGGGAAGCGCAGGGTGGTGGCTCAGGGAGCTGTGCCGTGTGCTCGGGGAGCCTTGGGAAGCTCAGCCCATGGAATTTAGAAGGCTYGGATGCAGCTGGAGCTGGGATTGAGGCAGGAGGGCGCTCCCARTGGCGCTGCCACGGGAATAAAGCCTTTGGGAAGGGCAGGATGAGCTCCCAGCAGGGCAGGGAAAGGTCAGTGGGGTGCTGGGATGGGTGTGAAGGGAAGCCTCRTGTCCCTCACCAAACCATGGGGGATTGGTCCTATTTTTGTTTTCCGAAGGATGTCAAAAAGTGGAAGTTAATATTAAAAAAGGGCTAAAAAAAAMTGAGAGCAAGAGATTGGAAAGCTCTTAATCTACTGCATTTCTGAAAAAACCTGGAATAAATGGAGAGACTTGGTATTTATGCACTGGGATTGTTCTGAGAGAGAAAACTTTGGAAACAAAAGGCTAAGATAGAATGAGAATCCGAGCCTTGGCCACAGCCCAGGGCTCGTGATGGAAGTGCCACAGAGGATTTGCTGTCCCCTGGTGCTCCTCAAACCAGGCCTGCACGGGAGGGGTGCTCAGGCAGGACCCTGAGAAGCTTTAATTTTAGGATTTTATGTCGTTTGGGGGTTTTATGGAGCCAGGTGTGTGGGGGAAATGGGATTGTTGGGGGGGTGCAGGAGGTCAGCACCGATGAGTTCGTGGTCCCTTCAGGACTCGCAGCTTTGTGAAGAAATGCRCTTGAAAATCCTCCTGTATTCCAGAGGAAAGGACTGTTGTTCCTGGGGATTTACAGGGGATTGAGGCTTGGAGCCACAGCAAGGTCCTTGCTGGCTGGAGTGTCCCACCAGGAGGTGCTGCCTGGTGTGTCCCTCAAGGGAGCGAAGCTCTTGGAGCTGATGATGCTCGTTACGCTAACGAGTTTTCTCTCATTAAAAGTCACAAAAGGATATTTAGAGGAAAGGAGAGCTGTTGGATGTTTTTGGGTGTCTTTATATTCTGAGCGTTTGAAGCTGAGGGCAGTTTGGTGCCTTGCTCTGGGAGCTCTGAAAGGGGCAATGGATTTTAAGGAAAAGGAAACTTTTCCTTCCTTTCCTGCCTGATTTCTCTCAGACACCTCCATAGGTACCGCTCCATTTGTCGTGTCCAGAGTTCAGTCAGCACAGACAGCTCTGATGGGACAGAGGGTGAGGGTGGTGATAAATCCCCCTTGTTAAACCCCATTTATTCACTTCCCAAAATAAATCAATTTGGGGAAGAAWATAGTTCTGATTTTGTGTAGCAAAACCAGGGAAAAAAAATATTTCCAGGTCAGCTGGGTGACTGGTGGTGAGTTCTTGTTCTAATCCAGTGCTGGGGGGTGTTGATCCCAGTGATTCCGTGCTCCCTGGAATCCCATTTTTCCCCCCAGCTGTGCCCTGCCTGTCCTGCCTTTCAGCCCAATTCCATTTTGCTTCCATGATCACAAACCCGAGCGAGTTTAATGAGCTGCGTTGTGGAATTGCTTCCAGACCAGAGGTGAAGTGCCTCCGAGGGCAGGTAAATAATGTTCTCTGTCTGATCCCGTTGGGATGGGATTGAAGGATGCTGAGGAGTCGTTGCCTCTCCTGTGGGTGACTCGGGATGAGGAGTTTGGGGGTGTTCTCCTTGTTGTTGTTGTTGTTGTTTGAGCTGGAAAGGAAACACCTCTGGGTGTCCCCTGGAATGTGAACAATGTCCATCATGGATCAGGATTGTTGGGATTCATCTGCTCTGGCCTTTCTTGGCCACGGGAGGAGCAGGGCGCTGTGAAAAATCAGCTCTGTGTGCGTGAGGTTCAGGGCACTGAGAGCTGAGCTGGTGTTCCCGAGATCCCTGTGAAACACAGCCGAGCATGGAATGACTCCAGAGCCATCCCCTGGCAGGGGAGCCGTGGATATCCCCTGGTGTGGCATGTGGGATGAACTCCTGAGTCCTGGGAGGAGCTCAGAACCTTCTCAGGCTGCCTGAGGACAAAGGATTGGTGTTCCAGGCCTTGGGAACGCAGCTCTGCTGTCCTGGCAGCATCTCCAGGTTCCCGAAGTTGGGAGAAGCCTCCCCAGGACCATCAGCTTGGAACTTGCAGGAGGCATTTAATCCCAAAATTTATTCTGCTGTGTAGCTCCTTTGGGGCAAAGCAATTCCTGGGGATGTCCTGGAAAACCAAAAAGTGGCTGAGGGGTTCCTGGGGATGTCCTGGAAAACCAAAAAGTGGCTGAGGGGTTCCTGGGGATGTTCTGGAAAACCAAAAAGTGGCTGAGGGGTTCCTGGGGATGTTCTGGAAAACCAAAAAGTGGCTGAGGGCTTCCTGGGGATGTTCTGGAAAACCAAAAAGTGGCTGAGGGCTTCCTGGGGATGTTCTGGAAAACCAAAAAGTGGCTGAGGGGTTCCTGGGGATGCCCTGAGCCGGCTGTGGCCACAGGGGTGGCAGTGACCGGCTGCCACAGAGGGCTCAGGATGCCCCATTCCAAATAACATCCAGCCCAGGAAGAGGGAAAAGCCCCCAAAAAGCAGCCAGCACGACTGGACTGATAAATTTTTTGGCCGCTTAGCTCTGAGATTTGAAAAGCTTTAATGGGAATGGGAGGGAAATCTGCTGTGGGGGGCAGGAAATGGGATGTGGAGGCCCAGCGCCTCAGTGGGAGCATTGTCGTCCTCGGAGGAGCCGTGCAGACGTTTCTTTTTATCCCAAACAGAGCAATTTCCTGCCTCCCAACTGTTCCAGCCTGCCTGTGCTTCCCCAGGAGCCCACGGCAGCAGGAATGTGGCATCTGTCAGCACGTGCTGCAGGAGCAGCACAGGAGCTGCGAGCGGGGCTTGACAGGAGGGGCTGAGTTATTTTGTTATTTTGAAATAACMAAACCCCCGCGCTGCTCCCRGAGCCTGGGGGAGCTGCAGGAGCAGGGGGGATGCGGGGAACACCAGGATTTGGGGCTCAGAGGGCAGAGGAGGTGGCAGAAATGCGGGTGACAAGTGTGGCAGGCTTGGGGACAAAAGCAAAGCTCAGCCTGTGGTGGCACAAGGTGGGTCTGGAGTTGCTGAAAGGAGCAGATTTCAGCGGGATTTAGTCCGGGGCAGCCTCAGCTCTGTGGGACTTTGGGAGCTCTCTCACACCTATTGGTTAATTTGCTTTTGTGGCCAGAACCCTTCTCCTGTCCCATCTGCCCCTCCTGCATCCTGAAGTGTTGGCACCTCTTGGAATCACAAATTGGAGGCCCTGAATTTCCAACCGGTTACTCGCCCGGTGGATTTAATCTGAGTTTTTGGATCAGTTTATTTAAACCTTAAATACYRGGMTGAATTTRAATGAATCCTCCCTCCTRGGTTGGRCCTGGGAGTCTCCTGAAGGTTTTTATTCCCTGTGGAGTCTCCAGCACACCTGATTTATGCAGCGCAGCCCAGCAAGAAAAACTTGTCCTAAGTCAGCTCCTCTCTTGTAATGCTGAATTTTGGGATCAGTTTGTTTAAACCTTAAATACTGGGGTGAGTTTGGATGAATTCTCCCTCCTGGGTTGGATCTGGGAGTCTCCTGAAGGTTTTTATGCCCTGTGTAGTGTCCCTGATTTATCAGTGATCTCATTTATGCAGTGCAGGTGCCCCCAGCAAAATAAAACCTTGTTGTGAGTCAGCTCCTCTCTTGCAATGCTGGGTTTTTCGATCCATTTGTCTAAACCTTAAATACTGGTCTGAATTTGAATGAATTTTCCCTCCTGGGTTKGACCTGGGAGTCTCCTGAAGGTTYTCATTCCYTGTGGAGTCTCCAGCACACCTGATTTTAAAAAAAAMCCCTTGTCCTGAGTCAGCTCCTGCCTCATAATGCCTGAAAAACGAGACCTTTGGTAACTGGGGCAAGATAAGTGCCTTGATAATCTGCATTCCCTGCCCAGATATTGACGCTGCTGGGCAGGGAAGGGAAGGATCTCCTGGAAGGTGTTTGGAGGATGCCGATTCCATCTGCTCCCGGCTCCACGTGGGATTCTCCAGAGCAGCTCTGGCTGCGTGGGCTGAGCGCGGGGATTTGTTTGCAGGAGCACGGGATGGATGGGTGTGAGCTGAGCCTACAGAACAGTGCCCTCTCGTGTGCTCACAGGGCTGGGAGCTGCGCTCCTGCCCCGAACTCCTCACGGGTTCTGGAGCGTGGGTCGGGAATTCAGCCYGACCCGTGTGCACAGGTTGTTATTTGTGGTTTTTTCCTCTCTGCGGTACAACGGCTCCAAAGGTTTTTGTTGGCCTCAAAATTACATCGTTTTAAATTATGTAAATGAGATTTTTTTTAGTACTTTATAATTCAATACATTGAATGATTTTTTTTTTATTCTGATAAGGAGAAAAGCCTAATAATTAAATTATCTCTTTTACTTTCATGCTCCAGCTGACACAGATTGCAGTGTTCTGTGTGCAGTGGCAGCAGCTGAGCTCATGTGCCAGGAACTGAAGGTTTAAGGCGTAGATCCCCATTTCAGAATGGTTCCAAAAGAGAAAATTCAACATTAATATTTGCATTTCTGGGTGGTTTGGGTTTTCCAGTCATTGTTTGTCACTGCAGTGGGACTGCGTGAACTGCTCTGTGAGGTTCAAATCCTCGAATTTTGCCAGAGACTTTGCAGCTTCCAAACCTGTGCCTTCTCTCTGGGCACAGCCTCCCAGTGCAGCCCAGTTGCTCCATGGTTTCACTGGCTGGGGATAATAAATCCCATTCCTCGTCTCATGGAATCATCGAGGTTGGGAAAGACCTCCAAGGTCATGGATTCCAGCCCTGCAGCCTGTGGCACCGATGGTCCTCGTGGTGTTCTCTCTCCGTTTATTATCACGTTTTACCCTCTTTGCGTGCTCTGAGTTTGGTTCTTTCCGCAGGGATTTATCCGGGTGAGGTTATCCAGCCTGGAGCTCTTATCTGCTCCAGGGACAGATGGTATTTTATGGCTGGGGAGATGTGGGGAAATCAGCTTCATTCCGGGCCCATATGTGGGTTGGAAAGGCTGCAGTGCTTTTAGGYTGGTCCTAGAATAAATGCACCTACAAATTAATGTTCTTTGGAATTGTAGGAGAACCTGTGCTGGGAATTAACTTGATTTGGGGCAGTGCTCGTTTTCTGAACGTACTTAAAAATAATTAATCTGGGAAGACTTAAATTTTTTATGGGGTTTATAACCTTGCTTTGCTGGTGCCTCCTCCCTGCTGCAGGAGAGTGGAGCCTGCCTGATTTTTCCCTGGGATTTGGGAGTGTTTTCCAGCGGGATGGACGGAGCCTGTCCCGAGGTGGAGGAATGYGTGTTGAATAAACAGCCAGCGTGGGCCCTGCTCGCTCTGGGTGTGTTTGCCTGATGTTTAGGAAGGGGGGTGTGTTTGGATGAAGGATTTATAATTTGTGCTCGGGCTCCCTTTGCGCTCGCTCCAAGGGCTGAGATCCCGCGTTTGGATCCAGCCAAGGGGAGTCAGGAGGGGACTGGGATTGCATAAACCAGAGATGTTGTCCATGTGGGAGAGCCTGGAGAGCCGGGTCCTGTCCAACATCTTTAGGATCTTGCTGTTGAGGGTTGGCCCGGATGACCTCTAATGTCCCTTCCAACCCAAAGTATCCCAAAATTCTGTGGGATCTGGGTTGTAGTTGGCGCCATTTCCCCGTGGTTGGTCCTGTTTTGCTTCCAGCACAATTCCAGCATCAGTTCCTGGCTCTGAGGATGGAGATTCCAGAGCGAAGCTCGTGGATGCTCCTCTGCTCACAGCCCCACCTTGGTGGGGGAAGCAATCAAACCTTTCTTTTGATAAGCGGAACAATGGAAATTCCCATTCCAAGGGCTGGGTCCTCCCAACCCAAACCATCCCGTGGAAGCGCCGGCCTTGCAGAGGAGCTGAATCCGAACCAGCTCCGGGGAATCTGCCGGGTTTTCCCAGAGAGTGGCTGTGAGCAGGGCTGGTGGAATCTGTGTCAGACGGGGCAAATGGACCAGGAAAAATCCCTGGGAATGCCGGTGCTGTGCCCCAAGATGATGCCAAGAGAACGACAAGAGGCTGCTCAGGCAGAGTRTTGGATTTAACCTGGAAATGTCTGGGAGGGAGGGAATTTTCCTTCTGTTCCTGCTTGAGTCAGGGAAAATGACTCGGTGCGCATGTTTTTCAGTTTGAGTCGAGTCGCTTCCCGTTTTTCTCCTGGAAGCCRGGCAGGAAGATCCTGGGCATTGGCAAACCAGGGTGGGAAGGGCTGGTGCTGCACCTCTGCTTCTCCTGATAATTGATTACAAAAGTCTTTGATCTGAGCTTGGTGTTGACTCCGAAGTGGGAAGGCAGCACTGATCCCACTGCTCCGACCAAGAGAGGTGCCAAAAGCTTGGGATATTCTGTGCTGGGAAGCCCAGCTGGGGCCACTGGGTGCAGGACTRGTCCATGTTGGGCTGGGCTGGCCCAGCAGCTGCTGAGGCCTCAGAGCTCTGAATTTCTTGCCTGAATTTCTTGCCACGCCAGAATTATCTCCCTGCCATTGTGCCTGCACGCAAAGGCTGCACCAGTAATTCCATGTTCTTATAATCCCCCCGCTCGGATAAAAATCAGATGGGAACAAATGTGCAGCACATGAGGGCTGAAGACTTTTATTACAATATCTTTTTAATTATCAAGGTGGGGAATCACGTTTTACAAAGTCCAATAAATTGAATTTTATTATGGCTTGTGTGAGGACTTATTTAATAGCAGATCACACGAGACGCTGACACAATTCCTTTTTCTTTCCCGGAGGTTCATTTGTCGCTTGTTGAACTCTGGGAAAACGAGCTGGGATTGGGAGCAGAGGGTTGYGGGTCTAATCCGAGGGATGGTTCATGTTTGTGGTTTAGATTAGCTCAGCTTAATTCCAGACTGTGAGCACTTGGAGCAGCTGGGACACCCAACCCTGCTCCTGCTCTTTTCAGTAGGTGCTTTGGGAAGTCTCAAATCCTGAATTATGGCTCTTGGCTTTGGAAGGAGCTCCAGTTGTTCTGTCTGCTCCCTGGTGTTGGAACTCGGGGCTCCTGTGGTGCCTCCTGCCCTGGGCAGGTGTGGAGAGGGATGGATTTGGTTCCCTGAACTGGGAACTGCTGGATTATCCATGGAATCATGGAATTGTTTGGGTTGGAAAGGGATCTCTTAAAGCTCATCCAGTTCCACCTTCCGCTATCCCAGGTTGCTCCAAGCCCTGTCCAGCCTGGCCTGGGACACTTCCAGGAATCATGGGGCAGCCACAGCTTCTCTGGGAATTCCATCCCAGCCTCTCCCCACCCTCTCAGGGAAGTTTTTCTTCCCGATATCCCATCTAACCCTACTCTGGTGAAGCAGCCCCAGGATTCTGTGGGTTTGTGCTTTGTTGGGAATTTTTCACTGACTCCGAGGTTTGTTCACAGCGCATTCAGCTCTCGGTGATRAAAAGTTCCTCTCTTGGATTTCGGATTTATTATTTGGATTTATTTGGTTGTATTCCCTGTTTCTGACAGTTTACAGTCTCTGGGAGGGTCAGTCCATGCAAAATCCCCTTTCAGTTCTGGATGCAACCAAAAGTTATGAGCAATAGTTTGGATATCAGGTTCTGTGTGTTGAGGAAATGCCAGTTTGAGGGAATTGCACATGGATCCCCTTCCCAAATTTGTCTTTGGAAAAGCAACAGACAAAGCTGATCCCCGTGCTAAATAAATGAGAACACGAGTTACAACTTGCACAGCGAGGTTCCAACGTGATTGGGTTTACATTCCCATTTTAACTCCTAGGAAAACTTTTGGGAGTGAAAATCAATCCCATAAACCCACGGAGGACCTTTCTGGCCCCATGGCTACAGCGAGCACAGACATTTAAGGGATGATTTTCATATGCATGGAGTCATCTTAGAATTCTGGAAGGGAGCAGTTTGTCTGGGATTCATAATAAATTATTCATCCTTTTATTACCATAATAATCGCTTTTTATGGTTACCCRAGTGAATGTTCTTATGAAAGCACAGAAAAATCTATTAATTATTTTCCAGGATTGTATAGTATTTTGTTTTTTCCTAGAGTTTTTCCCCATTTTGGGGGGTTTTTTGATGTTATCAGAAGGCAAAGCAGTTATTTTTTTTCTCCAAAGATAAAAGTCTCTCTGCACACTTGTTTTGTGTGTCAGAGCTGGAAGAACATGAGAACAACTAATCCAGGGAAAATGCCAGTCTGGAGGCCTCTTCCCTGCTTTTTGGTCCCTATGGATTCTRGGGGTGTTTCCTTTAACCTTGTGTAGGTCCAGAATTGATTTATGGAAAATTCCGAACATGGGGTGGGGTCTTAAAAATAAGAAATGTTGTCTTGTGCCAGGAACAACTGGAAACAGCCTGGAATGGAGGATTTTCCCCCTTTAACAGGAGGAGGGTTTAGTGCTGATTAATAGGAGCCTCCAGGGCCTAAATTTGTCCAAAGTTTATCGGGGATTTGTGTTAAACTTACTAATTCTCATTCTCAAGCTGGTCGTTGGAGGTCTGGATGGTTGTTGGTTGGTTTTTCCCAAAATGAATGATTCCTGTGTGGATCAGCAGCTCCCAATGATGTTTATTTCCATGTTTTTCACCAGCCTGGTCTATGGAAGCTCAGCCTCGGCAGGGGGTTGGAATGAGGGGAGGTTTAAGGTCCTTTCCAACCCAAACCACTCCAGGATCTTCTGGAAGTTGCTCTGAGAGCATGGACTGGGTTGGTGCTCTGGGCTTTGTAATAATTCTGGCTTTGGAGGGAAAAGCTTTACGGAATGTTGTTGAACCGGGATATTTGGTGGTGTCAGAGGCTGAGGGAGTGTGAAAAGGAYGGATAAATCTTGATTTTTGTGTCTCTTTTGATGGGCTGAGTCTCACCTCATGCCAAGTTCAAGGTTGCCTGCGATGCTCTTGAAGTGATGGGTCTTTAAGTGATGCTCAGCCTGTGGAGCACTGAACACCAGGGGATCTTGGAATAATCAAGGGATAACCTTGGAATTCTTTAATGAGATCAGCTCCGTTGGTCAGAGCCCGGTGCTGATGGCACCAAGGTCGTGGTTCAATCCCTAGATGGGCCACTCATGTAAGAGTTGGACTTGATGATCCTATGGATCCCTTCCCACTCAGAATATCCAGTGACCTGGGATAAAGTGGGGATGAATAACACTTCCAAAGCTTCTGAAGTGTTTAAGAAAACCAGTTTTGCACGTTGGATGTCCTGAGGGAATGCTGCTGGATGTGTCCACGTGGTTCCTGTGTGACCCCGCGTGTGAGGAGGTTTGAGAGAGGGAAATGATGATAACAGCCCGGCACAGCTGGGAGGTTGGATCCTGGTTCATCCCATATCCCTGATTTCCTGCTTGTGACCCAAGGTGGATCCAACAGGACTGGGTTCAGCAGCAGAGCTCAGCATGTTCCTAGGCTAAGGCATGGGACTAACCCTGTGGAATGAGGCTCCTGCTGGAACAGCACCCTGGACTGCAGCCTGGATACCCCCAGGGAAGATATTCTCCAGGAAACCTTGCCTTTGGAGCTGGTTTTATCCATTTGGGCTCTGTGTGCTGGAAGGGCTGGGAAAGTGGCACCTTGTGGGGCCTGTGCAGAGCCCAGCCCAGTGCACTCAGACTCCCCTTCCCATGGTGTTTAAGCCCTTCCTACACCCAGAAAATCCTGGATAAGTGCACTGCAGGTGCTTCCTCCTTGGTCCTGCTTCATCCATGGACCAGCAGACTGGAAGATCCAGGAGCCCTTTGGCCACCTGGTTTTGGTGTTGGCTCCTTGCTGCCTGGGATGTGGCRCTGGGAGCTGGGAGAAGCTGCTGGGAGCTGAATTCTTCCCTGCCAAATGCCAAGGAGCTGCTTCTCTGATTTTTTCCTGTTCTGAGTTTATTATATTAATGGAGAAGAAGTGCTTAAAGCCCTCAGTGGTTGCTCAATGTAGCCTTTGGCACCACACGCAGCAGCGGTGGAAAAAAAGCAAACAGAAGTGTGAAGAACCCGACAAAACACATGGAAAATATCTTGTATTATATAAATGGGCTCAATGCCTGTGCCTCAAGTGCTGCCTCTCATTCGAGTAAATTCCTCYCACCAAGGAGGCAGAAAAATCAGGAATTCAGAGGCAGGAGCAATGAAAAGGGAGAGCAGTTGAGTGTTTTGGAGGTGTTTTGCCCATGGTGGATTTTAAAGTGGCTGGAAGGAGTGTGAAGGAAGGAGGTGCAATGACTTCAATGTTCCTTCTGGGAACACACAACAAAAGAGGTGCCTGAACAGGAAAATCACCAGACTGGGTTTTCAGATGTTGGGGGTGTTGCAGAATCAGGCTGGGACCATGAGCTCCACGGGTTGCCACTGAGATAAGAGTTAAATGAGATTTAAAAACCCGTCAAAACCCCAAAAAAACCTCCAAAAATAAAACTCCAAACAACCCCAGAACGACAGCAAACAAACCACAACAAAAACCCCGACTAAACAATACCCAGGAGTAGAAACCCCGAGGTAATTGGGATGGGAATGTGTTTTAGTGGTGAGTGTGGTGTTGCTGGGTTAATGGTTTGGGTTTGATGTTCTGAGAGGTCTTTCCCACCGTGGATGATTCCAGTCACTCAAGATGAACACAGGGGTTTATAATCGAGCAGAAATGGTTTGGGTTTTTCGTTTACTGTCATAATTTGGGGGAGTTTCTTCCTCTCCCTGTGGTGCCAGAGGCAGAGCTGCTGGTGGTGCACAGGTGAAGATCCTTTCCAAGAGATCTGGTGGTACCTCTGCTATACCCAGGTGAAAATTACCTTTGGAATTTCTCCTCTGATCCAGGGGTTTGGGGCTTTAGGGAGTGAAGAACCCTGTGGGCTCTCAATGCAACCTCCCCTCTCCGTTCTCCAAGGAACATCCTGCCTCTTATCCATCCCCCCTTATCCATTCTCTGCCTCCATCATCTTTCATCTGCCCTTAATTAACTTTTCCCGTTCTGCTGAGTGTACAACGTCCCAAGATTAACCTAAGAGGGAGTGCAAGGTTCCCGGAGAATTGAAAATCAATTTCTCTGTCTTCGTGTACCTGTCAAGGACTGAGTGCCAGGGCTGGAATTCATCCTCTGGTAGCTGATGGTATCGTGTCCACCTAAATCACCTTTCTAGCAGGGCTTGAGATGTGTTAGGCTGAAYTCCCTGGCTGCCATCCAGTTCTTGGTGGGACAGGGAAGCAGCGGGGTTGGAGTCGACGCCGACTCCTCCGCGTCTGGCAAAAATCTGGTTGTGGAGGAAGAGGGAAACGCTGGCTGGTCAAAATTCCTGGGTGTCCTCATCCCTGACAAAAGCTGAGCTCTGCTGTTTATAAAAAGGATTGAGGGCCTTGAGTTGGGCTTAGTCAGCTGCTGGTCCCTGGGAACGAGGAAGGGGGGTGTTGTTTCTCCATCTAATCACTTGCAGGCTTGTGATTACAACATTTAATGATGATGGCCGAGGTCAGTTTTTAATTAGCTGAGCCACATGATGGGCTCTCGCAGTGCCAGCAAAGCCTTTCCTCATTGATGTCTGGCGTGATGTTCCAGAAGAGCAGCTGTGCCAGTGAAATCCTGGATTTATGGGTTAAATCACGCTGTGTATTTCCCAATCCCGAGCTGTTTTGCTCTGATCTGGATGGGACACGGTGGGTCCAGATTGCAGCGTGCAGCAAGTCCCCGTCTTTGTCCAACACGTTGAGGAGTGAGCAATAAATAGGAAAAAAATAATCCAAAAGTCTTGGGAAGTTGGCAGCCGTGGCTGTTACCAGGACTCACATGATGCTGTGGCCCGGTGGAACCGAGCTGTTGCCGATTGAATCACATGTTTTTGTCCTGGTAACAACCAATAACACCCCGCTCCTTCCCAAAACCCCTAAATATAGCCCTGAGAACCTCCAAGCAGGGAGGATTGGCACCGGACCGTGCCTTTTCCACAAGCTCCGTGTGATGGCCAGGACACGGCGGGGCCCGTGCCAGGAGCAGATGGCAGAGCAGGCTGCACATTCCTGAGGCACTCAACTTCTCCCTCTCCCCTTCCCTGCGAGGAGGGATGGATCCCGGGCTGGATTCGCGCATGGCTTCGCCTCCAGCGTGGATGGAAAGGTRTTGGAAAAGGCAAACGTATGACTTGGGTTTTCCTGGCCCACACGTGGATGATAACAATCCCCCCAGTTCCCTCCCTGCCGTGGGATGGGGTGGAGGAGGCGATTCCCTCAGGGATGAACCAGCCCCTTCCAAGCTGAATGCACACATTTGTTTTCCTGAACGTACATCTCGACACGCTCCGTGCACGCTCTGCCCTTGACCCTGCTTGCATGTGAGCTATAAAATTTTCCATCGATTTCCTGGAGGTCTGGAGCTTTCAGGCGAGGCTGTGTCCCTTTGAGCCATCCAGGTCTGGAGTGTGTTTAGGGGATGAGGTTTAGCCAAGTCTGAGGTCGCTCAGAGCTCTGCACGTGAGCAGATCTTCCCTTATCGTGCTGCTATGCCGAGCCAAGGACGCGTCCCTGGGGTGTTGCTCCTCAAGCTGGGGCAAATTCTGGGGGGGTTTCACCTCCCCTCGAAGTCTAGGGCTGGTCCCTGCTGAAGGCAGAGCTTCCAACCTGTTGCATTGTTCATAAATTCATCAGATTTGGCTCTCAGACATCACTGCTGGGATTATTTTTTATGTTTTCCTGTAACATCACTCTCGAATTATGGTGCCTCAGTTGTTTTGTATTTGCCTCATTTTTGTGATCAGGTTTAGCCCAGYTTGTGTTTTTTTCCCCTGGCTTTTGTCACCAGGTCTAGCCCAGTTTGTTTCTCCTTTCCTTGATTCCATCAGGAGCCAGGGCCCYCACCAGGAGTCCTCCACCCTGACCTCAGGCACATTTCTGCTCTGAAGAGGGAGGAATCTCCTGCAAACCTTTTTGCTCCCCACTCTGGCCAGTTCCTGGCACCCACTGGTCCCATTCCAAAGGAGATGTGCTGAGTGAGCTCTCTCCAGTTCCCTCACACTCAACTTTGAGCCTTTCACAGCACCCAAGATTCCCAGTAAGAAAAAACTGAAATACGTGGAAGTTTGTCCCGTATCTCTGTTAATTCAATACGCGAGGATTTTTCCGCTGAAGTTTTGGATTATGCAAAGCTGAGTTAGACTAAGGCTGGGTTTTGCCTCAAGGATTAACGTTGTGCTTTATGAAGTTGAGCAATATTTTGTCCTCTGAGCCTGACCTGGAGTTGCAGTTCCTGGGGAAGTTGGAGGGAAGAGCTGTCTGGAGCAGCAGCGGACTGAGGTGAGGGCTCTGTTTGGGGTGTTCCCCGTACTCGGGGTGGGAGCTGTTCTTCCTTTCTTCTTGGCACCCAGGAAATGAGAACAGCAGGAAAATCCTCTGGAAAACTCAGAAGTGAACTTGGATAACCTGAGGTTTGCTCTGTYGCTTTGGCACTTTCYGTTTAACGGGGTTGGCRCAAGTTTGACTCTTAAAATTCCTCRRGATCCCTGTAAAGATGAGGATGAATCCATTTCCTTGCATTTTTGTCTGGAAGGTGCTTGCTCGATCCAAGTATATCCAGTTCTGCCTGYGAGGAAGGACGAAGAGCAGACTTTGGTGATGTTTGGGGTTTTTTCAGGCCACTTGGGGTTAAGCTTTGATGTTAATGGTTGTTCTGCTGGAAACCTCAGGGCTTGTGCAAGGAGCTTCCAGGGAAGTGTTAAATCCAGCTGGGTCTGGAACAGGACACGGCTCCCACTGGGAGGTTTTTTGTGTCTGGACAACGCCAGTGGCTTTCATGAGGATCTCGTCTTTTCACTGTCCTGACTTCCTTTTCTTATCACTACTGGCTTTACATGCGAATTTCCATCAACAGGYGGGGGCTTGGAAGCTCTGATCCCAGCCGGATCAATTCCAAGGGTTTCTGGACGTGCCAGTCAGGAAGGCACTGTAGCGTAGCCTGATATGAAATATTTTGAGTGTCCTGCTGTAGGTCTTGCCTTTATAAACAAGAGCCAATCCAGAAGTTTAGCAAGGATTGATAGGATCAGGATGTATTTGCAGGGAGGGCTGGCTCAGACGGAGCAGCTGTAACTCGCCCTCAGAGGGAGTGGAATCTGCTGCTCTCCCTGTGTGGCTGTGAGGGAAAAAGGGCCTAAAAATGAGGAGAAACTCTTTGAGTTGAGATGTGTGTTCAGAATGAAGTGTTACGGGAGGGATTTGGGATGTTCCATGGGTGTGCTAAATTAATTCCAGTCTTAATTAAAAGGATGTACGCAACTCTTAATGAGGGCAAGCACATACTTGGGGTATGGAGTGAAATGGAACATTTGGGATTTTTGGGAGAAATCCTTCCCTGTGAAGGTGGTGAGGCCCTGGCACAGGTGCCCAGAGAAGCTGTGGCTGCCCCTGGATCCCTGGAAGTGTCCAAGGCCAGGCTGGATGGGGCTTGGAGCAACCTGACACAGTGGAAGGTGTCCCTGCCCATGGCAGGGGTGGAATGGGACGAGCTTCCCAAACCATTCCATGATTCCTTCAGTGCTGGGTGTGCTCTATGTCCCAGCATCCAGGACCTTGGGATCCAGCTGCTGTAGGACCCTTTGGGAGCCCATCCCGGCCGGAGAAAGCGCTGGAAGGTGTGGTGTGGGCAGACCCGCCTGGCCGGGGGTGTTGGGGTGATGTTGGAGGACACACATTGGAAGAGCTCCATCCCAGGGCATCTTTCCCTGGCCCTCACTGGGATCGGCCCCCGAGCTCTGCGAGGCTGAGCGCGGCTCTCCCGCGTGTTACGAAGTCCCGCTTCCATGGCGTAATTGCCGCCACACCCTTTTGGAATACCGCGGGATCCTTGGGGAAAGGAGAAGTGGATGGGGTGGGGTGCCCTTGGTGGAGCTCCACACCCACCCTTCAGCTGCTCCGCTGGCCATCCCCGTCCTGGGGAGCACCGGACCGGGCCAATCAATCCAGGACTGCTCCATCCCGGACTCCCCGGCCCTGCAGCTGTACCGGAGTTACAACACAAACACCCTCAGTTATCCCAGTTGGATGCGAAAGCAGCCGCGCGTTCCATGGGAAGCGGCGATGCCAGAACGGGGAGGTCAGTGCTGTGCAGTGTTTTTCTGGCAAAGGAAAAGCCCATCGGATGGAAGGCGGTGCCTGGGGAATCTCCGGAGCGGCGGGATGAGCTCCGAGCACGACTGGAGATAATGGGGCTTGGGGAGGGGATCGAGCCAGGGAATATTGGAGAGAATCCAACCCCCCAAGCCCAATGGCCACCCTTCTTCGGGATGAAGTCATCGGAAGCAGCACAACCACTTATCCAGAGGGCGAACCTGCTTCCAGGAGTTTTGGGATCATGGTTTAAACAGGTTTTTGTGTTCCCAGCCCTCCGTGCCCACAGGTGCTGCTGGTGCTGCCTCGTCCCCCCTCGGAGCAGCTCCAGCTCAAGTTCCCTGYCTTTTTTTTATCCAGGAAAAGGCTTTTAGCTCTTCTTTCCTGCAGAATGGGGTGCTCAGAACTGTCAGCACCACACGATCATCCCTCCGGGAACAGCCCCCATCCGAGGGGATGGAGGCAATGTGTCGGAACATGTGGGAAAATCCCCCAGAGCTTCCAATTGACGCTGCAATTGTTAAAAACAAAAAGCGGAGAAAGCGTTCGTGGAGCTCTGGAAAACGCCACTGATAAGGATCTTTTTGGGGCTATTCCAACTTTCTCCCATGAAAAGGCGAGCTCAAAGTACCAAGGTTTGGGTCTGGATTTGCAGTTTTCCAGACTTTGGGGGCTTGGAGCTTGGAATAATCTTTTGGCTTCTTGCACAGTGCGAGAGGGACCAAAGCTCCAGCAGCAGGAGGCACCTGGAAGCTGCTGGAGATGAGCATGGAGCTGGTCCTCTTTTCCTGGAGAAGGACGAAGCCAGTGTCCAGGTGATGGTCACAGCCCCTGGAATGGGCTCTGATGAGCTTTGGATGAGTTTTGGTTTTGCTCTGCAGAAATCCGCAGCTTTTCCTCGTCGCTCCCCAGACCTGGATCCATTCTGAAGAGCAACAATACATGGAAAATGGAATATTTTGCTTATTAAAGTCACTTGGAGTCGCAGCTCCAAGGTTGGCAACCAGAGCTCGGAGAGGCTGAAGGAGCTGGAGAGCTCATTGTTCCCCTTTTCCAAGAGAAACTTCCATGTGTGCCAGCACTTTTATTTATAATGCTGAAATAAATGGAGTCCATTTAAAGGTATTATTGAGGGAGCAGCACTTCAAATATATCATTTTGATGTTATTAGGCTGCTCGGAGTGAGGTGTCCTACTGCAGGCGGATAATCCGTCCCCCTGCCTGGATTCCAGGC
Source organism: Parotia lawesii (assembly GCA_003713295.1). NCBI lineage: Eukaryota > Metazoa > Chordata > Aves > Passeriformes > Paradisaeidae > Parotia > Parotia lawesii. Next base: position 1,782,285 of record RAHM01000023.1, on the reverse strand, counting down.
TGGAACTTACTGGAAGCTTTGCACCACAAGAATCCGAGCGAAGGGATTATTTTCAAGGGAAGAAAAGGGAGCTTGAGGAAAATCAGGCTGGAAGGCAGAAYCTCAAACCACGGTGGAGAAATTTCCTGACAGCAGCTCCACGTCTCGTGACCACCTGATGGCTCCTGAGCTTTTTTGGGATTTTAGCAGATGCCCARAGGGGAGCTCAGCTGGCTGGGAAGGGTTTGGGGTGGGCTGCACCTGGAGTTGGGGCCGGCTGCTCCCCCTTCCTTCATTCCATCCATTCTTCTTTTGTTGGAACAAGGGAAATCCTGAAGGAATCCTGATGTTTTGAGAACATCAAATGACCGCGCTGACCTTTGCAGGCTGTTCCTGGTGCCGGTGTCCTGTGCTGGGATCCATGGAGTGAGGGAACGCTGCTGGCTGGGACAGCACTCGGAGCAGGAAAGGTGGTGCAGGGAGAGCCAGGACAAGCAGCCGGATATTCCAAGGAACAGGAGAGAGGGAAGATGGACTTGCTCGGGAGCACTGAGCTCGCAGAGGATCTCGTGCCAGAGCAAGATCCCTGTGTCCGGCTGAATTCCCTGCAGCCAGGAATTCCCAAGGGYTGATTCTGTGAAATCCATGGGGTTACTCAGTAACAGCAGGGCTGTGCACGCGCCCTGTGAATTCCTCATGGGAAGGTGGCCCGGGGCTGTGGCACACGGGCAGGTGTAGGATAGAGAGGGATTGTTCCCTGTGTGTTTCCCCACTCTCACGGATGCAGAAATCAGGATTCAGTCGTGGTCAGAACTACCCCAGCAACTGTCGGAATCCTGCAGGAAAAGCTTTAAAAAAGTGGGAAGAGGACTGATGTTGTACCTGCTTTTGTCAGAGAGGAGTTAAACTCCAGCCAAAGGGAAGCCCAAGGAATTACAGAGAGGGGCAAAACAAGGTGCAAACGTGTGGAGTGCAGGGGGCATTGGAAAGTCCATTTAATTCCCAAGTTTTTGGGAGCAGGGGGGTCTGGGAAGCTGGTTCTGGTTTTCATCTGCTCCTGGTGCAGCCTTGTCCAACTTCCTCCAGGTTCTCCACTTCTCTGAGTCCCTCAGGAGCTAAGAACAAGYGCGAAGGGGTTTTAGCCAAAAAGGGATTTTCATGTGAACTTTGGAAGCTTAGGAAGGAACTCCTTCATCTTGAGCTGTGGGTCTTGGTGTGAGGCTTTCAGGGAACTCCAGGGCTGCACCAGTTGGATACTGGAGGGAAAATGGCTTGGGAAATGGAGGGGGAAAGCTTCCTCTGGAGGCTCTTGGATGAGCTCTGTGTTATTAAAAGTCATTTAGTGCTATCAAGGAAGCGCCTGGAGGCCGGGGCTGGAATCTGTCATTCCCAGTGTGGTGCCCAGGCAGAACAAGAACCAGAGGGAAGAGCAAATGAGGTGAAGGAGAGGAGGCAGAATCCCAGATTCTGGCTCAGGGTGTCCAACACCACGCTTTTCCAGGATTTTTCTTCCAGTTCTGGTATCCCTGCAGCTGCAGGAAGGAAGGACCCATCCTTGTGGCGAGGCAAGGCTCCTGTCTGGTGTCCGTAAATTCCGGTCTCAGTGTTCCCGACACCCAGCAAATGTTCGGTTCTTAGGGAATATCAGARCCTCGTGGCCGTGCTGGGATGGTTGGAGCGATGTGGGGAGCAGAGGTTTGCAGCTGGAAACGAGTGGATTGGGGGGATTGCAGACCGAGGGAAGTCCTGAGTGTGGCTGAGAAGCCGAGGGGGAATTATCCATGGAAATCTGTCTGCAGGGGCCTGTGTTCCTGCAGAAAGGATTCCTGGAGCTTTTGGGTGAAACCCCCCTCTCCCACAGCAGCTTCCTCAGCAAATCCCAGGCTGAGCTCAGGGTGAGGACCACAGACCCCTGGGAAAGCTCTGGAGCTCTCTTGCCTCAGTRGAACTGTTTTCATTCACTCAGGATCACATTCCTTAGGGATCGATATGATTGGCATAAACTTCAAACTTGCTGCATTTTTTTATGGCTATTCCTGAGCAAACGGTTAAAACAAGGAAAGACTGAGGGAACAGAACTTTGCTTTCCCTGTTACTATTTTTATTTTCCTTTTGCTGTGTGGTCACAGGAAAAAAAAAAAAAATCCTCATTCTGGAATCCCAGAGTTTTCTTTCCCTCTCCCCCTGATTTAAGGTTTGAGCTCCCCCCTCCTCCCGGCTCCACTGGATGAGGAAGATGAGGAGGTTTCTTGGGAATGCTCTGTTCCCTCCTCGTTTCCTGCGGGTTGGCATCTCCGCAGCCCCTCGGCTGCTGCGTGTTTGGGGATGCAGGAGGTCTCTCCTGCTCTTTGGGGTTTGCTGCTGTTTGCTCGGATTTCCCTGAGCTCCTCTGGGCAAAACCACCYGGATTGAGCTGGGAGAAGCCCACGTGGAGCTGGACCGTCCCTGGCTGTGTGTGCTCGGGAAGGAGCAGCCGTGTTTTGTCTGGGAACTGSAGCAAGCAGAACGATTTGGGGTTTTATTTGCATTCTGCACATCCAGCCCCTGGAGAGCTCCAGGGTGGCATTTTCCTCCCGATCCAGCTGTTTGCAGCTGTTTTCCTGCTGCTTGGGCTCCCAGATGTGCTGGGCAGCTGCATCCAGCCCCACCTGTGGTTCCATGGAGCTTGCTCGGAGCACGGCAGGAACAGGAGGTGGCGGATTCCTGAGGGACCTTCTGGAGGTGTCCCCTCCAAGCTGCATTCCTGGAGAAATTCCCGTTCCCTCGGCTGGTCTTGCAGCTCCTGGGATCCCTCAGGAACGGCTGGGGAGGGGTCCCAGCGTTGGTGGCCCTTTCCTGGGATGGSCACCTGCCAGACATCCATGGATGTGCTGATGTGGGTTGGGGTTGGACCTTTAGCTCCAAATGCCATTCCCAGCTCCCTGGAAAAATCCCAAATTCCTGCTCTGCTGAGTCACCTTCCACGGGGGTCCTGCCCTGAGCTGGTTCCTGCCTCAGGATGGGGCATTTGAATGCTCCCTTCTCCTCAGATTAATGGGAAGATGGATATTCCTGACCCAGGCTCCAGGGAATTTTAACAACCAACYAATTCCACGTGGTGGATTCCCACAAGGATTTCAGCGCCTCATTCCAGCCTCCAAACCATCCAGCGCAGCCATAGTCAGGGAAAACGGGAGAGGAGGAAGAAACATTTCCTTAAGGAAGTGTTGGATCCAGAGCACGGATCCAGCCCCAGAAGAATTCCTTCCATGGGATGAGCCAGCGGGAAGCCCGGAGGATTAGTTTCGATTTTGACTTTGGATCTTAGCTCTTTTTTGGCTCAGTTCCTTCCCTGGAAGAGATGGATCTGATGATTGATCCCCAKGAGGGCTGGGTACCTGGAAGCACAAAGATCACGGAATCCTGGAATGGTTTGGGTGGGAAGGGACCTTAAAGATCACCCAATTCCAATCCCAACAGCTTCCACTGTCCCAGGCTGCTCCAAGCCCCAATGTCCAGCCTGGCCTTGGACACTGCCAGGGATCCAGGGGCAGCCACAGCT
>RAHM01000023.1:1694622-1777937 GCA_003713295.1 Parotia lawesii | reverse complement strand
CCAAACCATTCCATGATTCTCTCTGGAGGGAACAGCAGTGCACTTGAGGAAACTGATGTGGAGTGGTGTCTATCCAAAATATTATTGGGAAAGGGATAATTTTTCATTTTCATGCCAGAAATGTAAATTATTAAATTTTAACTGTATAATTCTGGGAAGAAAGGGAGCAGGGAAATTCCTCCCACGAAGCTTTAATTAATTTTGACAAGAAAAACAAACCAGTTTTTCGATGGAATATTCTCCGTTTAAAACTGTTTGCTCCTCCTGAGGGTCTCCATGAATCTTCCTATTAAAATGTTACCAGGTCTGGGAAAACTTCCCGTTATTCCTTCACTCCTCCAGTCTTGCCTTCACCTGGAGCTGGATGTTTTTTGTTGGGAATTTTAATCTATTTTCTCCCCCTCACCACTGAATGGATAATCCRAAGTTTTGCCTGAGCTGCCTAAATTTGGAGCAGGCTCAGGTTTTGTCTTCCGGAGCGAATTCCCCCCAGGAATGATCGGATCCTGGGAGAGGGATCTGGTTCCTTGCCGTAGGGCCCTGAAGCTGTGCCAGCCTCAGCACCTCCTGCTCTGGGTCAGGGCTGTTTATGGGCTGCAGCAGAATCTCTTTTACTTCCAGACTTTCCCGAGATCTCTTCCCGCCTGGAATTCTGAGCTCCAGGAATGCTGTAAAATGTCTGCTCCTGTAACTCCCGTCAGCCCTCCGCRGTTTGTCACGGGACCTTTTCCCCAATAATTCCCATTTCCACCACTTGTGGTCACGGTGGGATTTGCCCACGGGACCCATGAGCTGCTTTTTTTTGCCCTGGATAAATCGTGCTCCACTTCCCTGTGCTTTTCCCAAATCCTTGGCGCAGCCACGGCTCCGTCTTTTCTCCGGGAAATCTTTGTGCTGCTCAGCCCTGTGTGGTTGGGAGTGCGTGGATCAGGACTGACGGGTTCAAAGGGAGCTGGATCATCCTCCAGGAATCCCAGCGCTCTGGAGCACATCCCCAAAACTCTTGGATGCCCCTCGGGTCTCAGTGCAGCCCCCAGGCCTTGGCTGTGCTCCCATAAAACTGGGAATGCCGCGGGCTGCATCATTGTTGATGTTCCGGCCACCTCCATCYCAAACCTGTGCAGCCTCTTTGGATTCCAGCCCGGATAAAGCTCCCCAGGAAACCTCTTTCCCTGGATTCCTAGAGAGGGGGAGAAGTTTCCAAGCTCCCAAGTTCAGCGGGGTTTTCTCACCTCYGAAAAATGCCTGGAGTTGAAATGTTGGCCATAGGAGATTTTCAGGGCGTGGGTCCCTCTCCTGAACTCCCTGCTCATCCCAAGGAGCTGTGTCTGAAGAAAAATGCGGAGTTTTGAGCAGGAATAAATTTTGCAACGAACCAAGCAGGGAGAGGAGCCGCTGCTCTCTTCTTCCAGCTGATCCATCTGTGCTGAGTTCCCAAATATTTCCGAAGGATAACAACCCAGAAGAGATGGGAAGAGCTCAGCACGTGAACAAATGGCTCTTAGATCCGTGGATTTTTAATCAAACTGGGTTCATGGCGTCTCCAAAGCCTATTCCTGGGCGCAGGAATGGGGTTTTTCCCACAAATTCTGTGGAGAAAAGCSGGGGCAGTGCCCAGGTTGGTGTTGGGCTGCGGGGCTGGGCGTGGAGGGGCTCAGAGCCTGGCAGGAATTGGCCACTCCGAGTTTTTAGCTCTTTTTGCCATCATCTAAATGTGGATCCAGTGCAGAATTCCACCTGTGCCTGCTGCCTGGAGCAGAGAGGAGGGAGCACATCTGGCCAGATGTGCTGGAAAAGGGGTTGGCAGTGCAAGCCCAGCCGTGAGGGCTGTGATGGTCTCATCACCTTCGTGGTGGCGATACCCAAAATGTCCCAAAATTCTGCTCAAAAATAGCCCAGAATCTCTCCCCTTCCTCCTTTTCATTCYAGAATCCCTACAAATGGATTTTCAGGGAAGGGTTTTCAGTGTGGAACAGGGAGAATTAAGGAGAAAAGTTGCTCTGTGCTTTGTGCTCCGCTTTGGTTTAATCATGTGGTGAATGAAGCCTCCAAATGTCTCTTTTGGGATCCGGAGGGAACCTTTGCAAGGAAAATGGGAATTTCTGAACTCAGCGGCGTGAGGATTATTAGGAATCCTGGATAGTGGAAATGTGCTGGGTATCAAAGAATACAATTTATCAATCACTGAGTAACATAAATCAGCGCTCAATGTAAATCTTTGTCCTGTCACTTTCACAGATCCTCTCAGATTGGCTTTGAGTGAGGGGTTTTTCCACTGGATTCACTTGGAAAACACATTTTCCCGGGTGCCAGACATCTTTGTGCATGAGGAGCTCTTTTTTTAAAGGATAATTCGATTTTATTTGAATAAGCTGTGGCGATTTAAGTGAAGAATTAAATGGTGGAAGGTGTCCCTGCTCCTGGCAGGGGGTTGGAATGAGCTGAGCTCTGTTCCCTTCCAACCCAAACCATTCCACGGTTCTGTGGAGGTGAGGTCGTGAAAAGAGCCTGGACTTTGATCTCTTCACRTTTGGCTGGAATCTGGGAATCATGTGGAGGTTAAACCTTTCCAGAGCGATGCGGAGCCGTTGGAGCGAAGGCTGGTGGTGACACCGGGAGGGAACAGCGATGGACCTGGCAGGACCGGGCTGTCACTCCTTCCTTAAATATTGTGGCGGAGCATTTTAGGATCACCAGGCCTGTGTGACACCAAATTGCTGCCCCAGGGCGGGCTGGAGGTGAGGTTTGGAGCAGGGCCCTGCCCTCATCCCGCTCTCCTCCGGCGCATCCATACGGTGTCCACACCACTCAGATGTTCCCCTCYCGTCCTGCCAAATTTCCAGCTGCTGCAGATGAACGTTGAAGTTCCTCTGAGCTCATTGTCGAGGCAAACAGCTGGCCCTGTTGGAATATAGGTTTGGATGGGGCTCCTTGGGATGGGAATGTCATTAATGCCTTTGCGTGAAGTGAAACGAAATGAGATTCCTGCCGCGCGCCCCGCAGGATTCCAGCGCTCGGAGTTCAAGGGGAACGGGAAAAATCCCTTTAGTGGAGCTCTCAAAGTTCAGCTCCCACCAGGGATGAGTCAGTTTGTGACCTGGGCATCCCAAGTGTCTGAAAATCYTCCTGAAATTCCAATTTCCTGCTCTTTATTGCTCGGGGAACATTCAGCCTAATGGGAGTCGGTAGGGAAAAGGCAGAGTTAGGATGGTGATGATGGAGCTGCCGGGATTGCAGCTTTTCTGGGAGTTTCCCTCACAYGYRTGAAAAGGAGGCATTTCCTGGTGTCTCCTGGGCTGTCAGCAGGCTGTAGGGGCTGGAGTGAGTTGGGATAAACCTTGGGATCCCTCCTCTTGCTGGCCGGGCTTTCCTCACCTTCCTGCGGGGAGGAGTGGAAAGGGAAATGCACCAGGAGGAAAAATCCCGTCCTGGTTACAGCCGGAAGGTGGAATCTGGATCTCCAAACTCTCTTTCCAACCCTGGACGTGTTGTTCGCCATTCCCAAAATGCTCTCCCTAAAATGCAGGTGCCAACTCTTGGGGGCATCCCCACAACTCCTCCCCTCAGCAGGGAGAATCCGAGGTGGGAATTCCACTGGCAGGGTGGGCCTGTGGGGTGTGCAGGGCCCTGTAACAAATACTGGTGTGTGCGAAAAAAGAGGAAAAAAGGAAGGAAAACCCCACCTGCCCTGTTTTCAGCTGATTCCGTTGTCTCTCCTCAGAACATCCTGCTCGGCAGCTGAGCCCTCTCCCCGGAGCTTTTCCACACCCCCTCTCCTTCCTGCCCGGAGAACGTGGCTCTGCAGGTGGCAGTTGTTTGCTTTGTGGTTACGGAGCCGCCGAGAAATTAAAAAGGGAGGAAAAGAAAAATCCCCAACTTTTCCTTTTTTTAGGTTTAGGGGGTGGAGTCTCTTGGTCTGTTCATCTTGGGTGTTCACCCAGCTCCAGGGCTGGGATGGGAGGTGAGCTCCCAGCCTGGAATCCCAGACTGGATTGGGTGGGAAGGGGCCTTAAAGCTCCTCCAGTTCCAATCCCCTGCCGTGGGTTGCTCCGGGTTGCTCCAAGCCCCGTCCCTTGAGCACTTCCAGGGATGGGGAATTCCCACCTGTGAGCATCCAGGGGTGGGGAAGGAATGTGGGCAGGCAGAGAGGAGCTGGGTGATAATTCCAAGGGAGGAATTGCTCTCCGTGACCTTCCCTGCGCAGCCCCCAGGGCTGGCAGTGCTCCTGCTGCTCCCGCGCCTGCTGCCTCCAGGGATAATGCACTTGATGAGGATTTTTAGGATGGGAAAGAGCAGGATAGGCAGGATCATGGTGTGGAGGTGTCCAAACTACACCCAGAGTATCCATTTCCCAACAAATGAGTGGTATCCAAGCTTCCCCTGGGGCCTGTTGTTGATCCATGTTCGGATTTGGCATTCAGGGGTTGCAGCACCTGGAGCTGCTGCCCGAACAGCACTGAGCATTCAGAGGCTCAGGAAAGCTGGGAAGGAGCAGCCAACTGTGCCAGCCTTGTCCTTCCTTCTCCTCATCCCTCCTGGCACAACCTCCCAGCAGTGGAAGGGGACGTGGATCCCATCTCTCTCCGCGCTGGAAGTGTTCCTTTGCAGACTTTGGGAACGGGATGAACAGCAGAGCTCGGAACAGGCAGGGAATGTCTGTAGGATGACACAGTTAAGGGCTGCCCCACAAATTTTATGGATGTGCTAAAGTTCAGGATGTCCATGGGAGCCGGGGTGGGAAGTGGGCGAGTGGAGCTGCTGTCAGGAGCGTGGGGCTCCCTCCAGGACCACCCAGGAATGCTCCATCTTCCGGCAGCTGTAGCTGGAGATTCCCGCTCCTGGCAGCGGCTCTGTGCGAGGATGAGTGGGCAGGATGGAGCAATCCCAGGGGCCGGAGCTTCCGGATCGCCCCTGCTCRCGTCAGCGGGATGCTGGGTGGGGAACCAGCGGGGAGCAGGAGCAGGGATGCCGGGATAAATAGGGATGGAGGCCGGACACTGCCGTGGGAGCTGCGGCTGAGAGCAGCGGTGCCACTGCCCTGTGCCTGCAGAGGGATCTGGGGGAGATCTCCAGGAGAATCCCATGGGATCCCATCGCCGTGAGGGAATCTGGAGGCGCTGACCTTCCAGGTGAGGGTCTTTCCCAGTTTGCTGCTTGTTCCCCAAGCCCTGCCACCCACGTGRAGCTGGAATTCCTCAGGAGGAACCTTGGGGTGAGGCCTGGGCTCTTGGGATGGTTCGCTGTGGAGGTTCCCCTGTCCGGTGCTCTCCCCATCCCACCCACTCCTCCTAAAAAGAGGCCTCATCCTCCTTCCTCCCTTCCAGGGATCTCCGAGCCCGTTCCTGCAGGGAGCAGGCAGTGAGGGGGAGTCGGGATGGSTTTGGGGATGGGTTTGGGGATGGGTTTGGCACTTTGCTGGCTCGGTTGGTTGGGTTGAGGTTGGTTGGTTGGTTKGTTTGTTTGTTTGCTCCGAGTGGTTTTCCTCTGGCTCCAGCTGGAGCCTTGCCCCGAGCTCCAGGGGGTGTTTTTGGGGACTCAAAGGACCTTTTCTGCTGTGAAATGCAAATGTGAGGGTGCTGTGCAAGGCAGGCTGAGGGCTTTGTGCATTTATACATTTGTATTTATAAAAGCCCTTTTATTTCCTTGGAATCCTGTGGCCGTGCTGCTCTAACAAAGTGAGCTCTGATTAAATTTGTGGTTTTTATCCAACCTGCAAACAAGGCCGACTTCTGGAAGTGCTTTAAATCCCATCAATTCCGGGGGGCTTTTCCTCTCAGAACTCATTACAGCATTTTCCTCCTTCSTTTCTTCCTGTCCCACACTGTAACCCAAGTATCCTGCCCTGAGATGCATCTCAGAGGTGAAATTCCTGGAATTCTGCATGGGTTTTACCACAGGAATTCTTGCTTTATTAATAAGGATTTCGGCMCTAAATGAATCTACTCAAGCCCTTGGTTGTTTGGGGATTTTTTGTTGTTGTTGTTTTTACTCATTTTACATTTTTCACATCCTTTATCTTGCCTGGTTTTCCTTCTTTTACCTTTCCAGAGRTAAAGTCCTGTGCAGTGTCATTATTGCTGGAATGAGCCTGAAGGTTCATTACGGCTCGGGGAAAACGAGCTGGGTTTGGTCCTCTGGTTTATTATTGCACCTGTCYTGGCTTTAAAGCAAATTAATAGGGAAAATTTAATAAAACCTGGAAATCTGGGGCAGTATTTCAGTCTKGGGTGTTGTGCAGCCCAGGGTGGCTGTGGGGCAGGGCAGGAGCTGTAATTCCAGGGAYGAGTTGGAGAAATCCTTCCCTGTGAGGGTGGGGAGGCCTTGGAATGGTTTTCCCAGAGAAGCTGTGGCTGCCCCTGGATCCCTGGCAGTGTCCAAGGCCAGGCTGGATGGGGCTTGGAGCAGCCTGGGACAGTGGAAGGTGTCCCATGGCAGGGGCGGAATGGGATTTTCAACGTCCCTTCCCACCCAAACCATTCCATGATTCCTCCATGTGAGGCCTCTGAACTGGAGACAACTGGTCTGTGCTCAGAGCTGCTGGCTGGAACTGGGAGATGGGGAATTCCCGGCTTAAAAACCAAAGCAAGCTGGTAGGGGATGGATCCCTGCGGTGGGAGCCACGGGAAGCTCCTGCTGGGAGCAGCGGGASGCTGAGGAGCAGATGCTGCTCTGCTCAGTCCCTCAGACACGGCCACGTTCTCCCAATCCCATTTCCCTCCCSCTCTGGCAAGAAGGGCCGTTCATTGGAAGTGAGAAATGCCAGGGATCTTCCTGAGGGACGTTGTGTCTGCAGACAGGGAACTCGGAGTGCAGAGGTTTCCCAACAAGCCGTGGTTTTCCCACAGTGAGTTTTGTTTTGGCCTCCCTGTTCCTGGTAGCTCCTGAGTTGTTTGCTGGATTAGCAGCAAGTCCGATAAAATCTGGATGGGCTGGAGAAGTCTGAGGGATTCTCTGTTTCCCTGGGAAAAGGGCCTGGCTCGGATTCAGTTGCTGTTTTTAGCCCTAATGCAAAGGTGCTCATGGTCCAACTCAGACTGTGACAGCTCCTCGCATTCCCTGCATCCCAGGGAAAGGCCTTTGGACAAAGCGCTGCTCTCGTGGGGTTTTCCTTCAAGGGAATCTTCCACCAGAAAATTCCACAAAAAGCTCCCGAGGTTGGGATGAAATGTCCTGGCCTTGCAGCTCCAAACTCTGCTGGGCAAGGGGCAGGTAGAGCTGGTGACCTCCTGATGCCCAGTGACTSACCTGGATGGGAGGGAATGGGAAGGAGCTTTAGGGATGATCCCGGAGTGTGGAATGAGCCCTTTTGAGGGAGGATCCCTCCCAGCACSCATGGCTGGAAATCGCTCGGGGTTGGATTTGTCATCTTTTAACTGTGCTCGTTAATCAGAACCCCCCAGCCCTGTCCTCYAGGACACATTGTTCCCTGAAGAGCTGGAAAAGCAGCTCCTTCTTGCTCCATCCAGTGTTTAAATCCCTTTTTCTGTGTGTGGAGAGCAGGATTTTGTCGGGGTTTGGGAGGAAATTTAGAGACCCTTTGCCTGAGGAGATGCTGGAAYCCTGAGTCACCCGGAGCATCCCAAGGACTCCATGTGCTCGCCTGGAGCTCCATCCTAGCTCTGAGTTATGGTTTGGAGTTACAGCTTTGAGTCTGAGCAGACGGGTTCATCCCAATGGATCCCAGAGTAATAAACACAACAAATAATTCACGGATGCACCAAGTCCCCAGGGTCCTCCCAAAGCCCTTCGTCACAGCCTGGGGCTTTTCTCCCTCCATGCCAATGAGCCTTTCTGTTTTCCATGGATATATCTCCTCTGCAAGGGTGCTTTAACTCAGGAATTCCGGATTTAAACTGAGACGGAGCCAGGCTGTGAGGCYGCAGAGCCAAGTGCTCCTCCTGTCCCGAAAAATTCCTCGGGAAATCTGCAAGGGATTTTTCTCAGCAGCTGTTTGTGTCTTCGGGGCTGGAATTAGGTGACCTATATTCCATGGAAGGGCTGCAGGACAGGGCTCATCCCGAGGCAGGAATTTCACTCCTGATGAGCAATAATTAAATCAAACAGGAGGAAACCACATCTGACTCCTGATCCCGCTCGGACTCTGCCCGCTCCCAGGAGCCAGCGTGACTAATGGGATTGCTCCGGGGCAAGCTGGATGTTTCACTGGAGTAAAAATAAAATCCAGAAGCCCAGACTGATGTGTGTGACGTGAGTCATCCCCAGGCTTCTGCAGCTCCGTCCCCGCTCCGTGGGATCAGACGGCAGATCCCTGCCGAGCTCCGTGCCGGGGGCAGGAAGGGCACGGAAAGTCCTGAAAAAATAACTGGGAGGTGACTCAGCCGGGCTTGGATCTGCTCTGACTCCATGGTTGGAATTTTGRGGTGTGTTACCCAGATTTTGGCACGGAGTACAGAGGGCTGCTCGGCCTCTTTGTGATCCCAGCCTGGGGTTTTCCAGCTGGGATTGCTCCTTGCACAGCCACGGGCAACGCGTGGCATTCCCACCTTTCCAGGAGGTGCTGGGGCTTGGAGCAAGCTGGGATAGGGAAGGTGTCCCTGCCCATGGGACAGGAYGAGCTTGGAGGTCTTTTCCAACCCAAACCATTCCATGGTGGCCGCTGGAATGGCCAAAGGGAACTGGAGTGACCAAAGCGGGATGGCTTTGCAGGGAATTGTGGAATCGGCCAGGGGGGCTTGGACTGGGAATGGGATGGGCTGGGAAGGGCAGGGAAGCACTTTTCCTGCTCTCCGTGAGCAGCCATGGCCCGTGGAGACACAGAGGCACCTCCAAGACCTTGGCTCATTCTCCAGAGGTGTCCTGGTTTTGCTCCAGGAAGGATCTCACCCAAAATAGACCCAATCTGGCTCCAAGCGGAGCGGGAGCCGTCCCGAGCCGGGCCTTTGAAGGCGCGCAGGTCATTTCACACTTGGGGGTGAGAACTGGGCCAAAGAAGGGAAATTATCCGAGATTTCCACCCAAAAGCAGGCAGGAGTTGATATCTTGGACCGTGCTGGGATTGAGTCATTGAGTTTGGTTCCAGGAGAAATTAGCTGGAATTGCAGTCGGTGCAAACCAAACTGGATGGAGGCACAGGGCAGATGCCAAAAGCTGGAAAAGGTGCCAAGATTTGAAGGGGTCGGGCCGAATTCCTGCTGGGATGGAACTCYCCTCCATGAGGGATGGGGGACGGTGACCTTGAGGGGCTGCTCTGGGGTGACACCGCTGAAATGTCCTCAGGGAACAGGATTGTCCTCCTATTCYTTACACAAAACCGGAATAAAATCCTCCCAATAACTCTGCTCGGGAAATGTGTCTCGGGGTAGATAAAAATGAAGCTTAAAAAAAAAAAAATCTTCCAGTAGTTTTTGGTTGTATAACACCGAAGGCATCACTTATTTCTTGCCAAACCCCCCTGATAAGACCCCTCTGTGTTTTTCCTTTTAATTAAAACGAGGCTTTTTATGTACAAATAAAACATTGGTGCCRTATTTTTCTTTTATGGAATATTATGTCATGGCAGGATTTGTGGCTGCTCCAGACACTGAGTTCCCGGCGGGAGGGAAGTAAATCTCCTCAAGTGCATTCTCCAGTCGTTCCCTCCAACACTCCTCGCTGATATAAAGAGGCCCAATGCCTGCTCATAAATATTCCCGGCTTTCCAGAGGATCCTGGATGCCTCTGCTGCTTTAATGCTTCGGATTAAGAGTTGCAAGAGGGACATAAATTTAATCTCTGGACCTACAGAAAGGAAAGGGCTCTCTCAGTTTAAAAATGTTTTTCTTTGTAATAAAACCAGCAGAATTATTGATTTGAGTTGCTGGGACTTGCAGRGTTTTGGGGKTTTTTTTTTTAGTTTTTTATTTAATTTTGTTTTAGTTATAAATGCCCTGGAGCAGGGCGTGTTTGTTACGTGCCAGCCCAACCCCAGCCAGGGCTGCTCCCAGCTTTTTTGGTGGCAGATGGATTTGTTGTCCAGGAAATGAGGAGAACAGCAAGAAATATGGGAATGTGGGGGATTTTGTGTGGGTGACACTTCGATAGGGCTGGATCTGCYGCAGGAGGCCTGGAATGATCCAGCTCTTCTTGGTGGCCTTCCCTAGGGAGGGAAAAGAGAAAACCACTGGACAGGAGTGAGAAATCTGTGGGATTTTGGGAATTACAAGGAGATGGAGTCAGCAGCCCTGGAAGTGTTTATTAGATTGAAGGGAGCYGTGACTCAGTTTTGGGGACATTCAGGAAGTTCTCGTCCGGTTCAGGATGTTCATCCCTTAGTGGGGAATCTCCCACCCTGCCAGGGAGGGAGAGCAGAAATCCTGGGAGTTTGTGAGTGTGATTCCTGCMGATTTAGAAGGAAAACTTCACATTGGAGAGGGGCTGGTGGCAGTTCCTGCTGAAACCTGGACCTCGGAACCTCGGGAAGTCCCCTCCCAAGCCATGGATTTGTTGCATTAGCGGAATTTATTTGAGGGGGGGAACCTGCTGTGCCCTGTGGASGGAGGGGTGGGGTCTGCTGCTGGGATCATCCCACCCATCCAAAGGAGAACACGCTCCCAAATACTCTAACGGCTGATCCGGGCATTCCTGCACTTGAATTCCAGCCAATTTGCTGGAATGATGTCATTTGCAGAGCTGGCACGGGGAGAAGTCTCCTGACTTGCAATCCTAAACCACTTTCCACCTGCCTTTCCATCTTGGCTGCACATGGAAGKGAGGAAAATCCATTGTTTCCCATCCCCCTCGATGTTTTGGGCCTGGAATATGAAATATTCCTGGTTTCCCTCCCAGGAAAGGCGAACTTGGAGCGTTTCTCACGTGGTTTTTGGGGTGTCTTTGAGCGTGGCCCCCCCTCTGCTGCTGGCAGGGTCTGACTCCTGCCCAGAGAGGAGCTGCTCTGGCCCCTTCTGCCCTTTCTCCACGAGCTTTTTCCAAGGGAAAACTCATAAAACACAAACTCTTTCTTCCCTGCTCCCCTCATCTCCTGGCTCCCCCTGGCTCTCTCCCCAGAACACGTTATTGGATTTCAGTGGAAATGCTCTGGGAGCCCCCTGGAGTTTCCAAGGGCTCTCTCACCCTCTCAGCTCCCTGATGCTGCCTGCGCTTCCTCTCCTTGGATTCTTTTTTCTGGACTCTTCCCCTGTCCAGCTCCTCTTATCGCTGRTCTCCAGAACCCTCTTTGCTGTTCCTCTCTCAGCCTCCTCCTCCATCCTTATCTCTGTCACCATCCTCTTCTTCCTCAGGGTTCCTTCCCTCTTCGGAGATTTTCTTTATTCCTTTTTCACCTTTTTTGGGGTTTTTTTGGCTTTTCCTGTTGCTGCTTTTCCAGCTCAGGACAAAATTTCTGCAAATACCTTTGAGGTAATTTCATCTTCCTTGCTCTGATGGCTGCAGCCAGGATTAGGGCAGTGCCAAGCAAACTTCCCAGAACTTTTCCATAGCTTCCTTTAGCTCTTAAAGTCCTCTATTGTCTCCTTACTTAATTATCAAACTTCCTGGGTCATGGAATCCCAGAATTATTTGGATTGGGAGAGACCTTAAAGCTCATCCCATCCCAACTCCTGCCATGGGCAGGGACACCTCCCACTATCCSAGGTTTCTCCAAGCCCCGTCCAGCCTGGCCTTGGACACTTCCAGGGATCCAGGGGCAGCCACAGCTTCTCTGGGCACCCTGTGCCAGGGCCTGCCCACCCTCACAGCTGGGAATTCCTTCCCAATATCCCATCTGTCCCTGCCCTCCTGCTTGGACTGCTTTGTGTTGGCCAAGCTTTGGTCTCCTGGAGCCGTCTCRAAGCGAAAAATTTCCTTCTCCGTATGAAAAATCCACATTGATTGCCAAGGAGCTGATGGGATCTAAGGTCAGTGAGAAGCTGGGGGCAAGAGAGAGTCTGCAGGTTTTGGGATTAAGATCAGGCAATGGAAAGGGAAAGAGGAAAGGGGAAAAGGAGAACAATTCCACACGGGAACATGTGGTTGCTCTTTTGCCTCGTTGTGCATTGTCAGCCCATTGTCAGTAAAGTGATTTACACCGGGTGAAATCCGTTCCAGAGCACGAGAGCAGATTAATAAATACAGGATTTTGGACAGATATTTGTCTCTAGGATGGCTCCCTAAAGGTGTGGCCCGTGTTTTGTGGATCAGCCACTTTCCAGGAGCAACGTGCTCCATCCCTGACACGGATTTGTGGCATCAGCAATTCCTAAAGTAGGGAAAATGTTTGGTTTGGAGTTTTGGGGTTTTTTTTTCTGGCTCCGTCCTTTCCAGTGTCTATTTTTTAACCTAAAGTACGTTCTTGGCTTGGCCAGGAAGGCCAACCAACTTTTCTTTTTATGATCTTTCATTTGCCAAAGGTATTAAAATGTATATATTTATATATATTTCTATATTCCTAGAGGAAGTTGCCAAAGCAAACTGTCCTCACTGTGTGTCTGCTCCCGGGCAGCTCTGCCAAGGAGCAGCTCTGGAAGCTCCTTTCCAGTTGGATTTTCCTCTTAATTTAGCCTCCATCTGTGACAGAAGCAAGGGAATGGGAGCAAAATCCAGGTGTTCCCAGATTGCCGAAGCGGTGCCTTCCCCTCTCATCCTGGGGCAGGGAAAAGTGGGAGTGTGGGATTGGTGTTCGTGATGATGCCCTGCCAACACTGCTTGGGGATATCCAAAGTTGAGCATTCCTGAGGCATCTGTGCTAAACTTGGGAACATTTCAGTGGCCAACGTCTCAAACCAACCCTGTGTGGATGCAGGGATGAGGGGATGGAGCTCCAGGGATGAGAGGATGGAGCTCCAGGGATGAGGGGATGGAGCTGCTGCTCCCAGGGATGAGGGGATGGAGCTGCTGCTCCCAGGGATGAGAGGATGGAGCTGCTGCTCCCTGGGATGAGGGGATGGAGCTCCGGGGATGAGGGGATGGAGCTGCTGCTCCCTGGGATGAGGAGATGGAGCTCCGGGGATGAGGGGATGGAGCTGCTGCTCCCTGGGATGAGGGGATGGAGCTGCTGCTCCCGAGGATGAGGGGATGGAGCTCCGGGGATGAGGGGATGGAGCTGCTGCTCCCCAGGATGAGGGGATGGAGCTCCGGGGATGAGGGGATGGAGCTGCTGCTCCCAGGGATGAGGGGATGGAGCTGCTCCAGCGCTCAGGCGGGTGAGTCACGGCCCCTCTGAGTCACATCCCAGATCCATGATTTCATCGCTGGAGGTTCAGGCTGAAAGTGCCCCAAGGAGGGAGATTGATGACCCTGGAAGTCCAGAGGAGTGGGATGTTTATGGGGAGTGGAGTGGAGCTCCGAGCTGGATGGGACCCGCACGTATCGGGATGTGCTGATGTCATCGTGCTGACAGTGTGTGTTGGAAAGAAAAGCTCCAGGCCRCAGGCTCCAGGTTCCTGGAAACTCTGAGGAGGATTTATTGTTCTGTGCTGCTGAATGGAGCTCTGCATCCGCCTTTCCCTGCGTTATCCCAAGGTTTGGATGTGTGGTTTCGGTGCTGGCCGGGCCGAGGAGCGCGTGGCTGCTCCGTGCAGCTCCGATCCCTGGGGAAGGAAGGAAGGCTGAGAACTCCCAGGAACAAAACCCCCTCCTCAGCAGCCTCCTGAACTCCCTGAGCCTTTCCCGACCCTCCCAGCTTCCCCGAGCCTGCAGCCAATTAACGAGCCTTTGGAAGCTCATCCCTTTAATTGTTTTGTGGGATCGGCTTCCGCCGCTCAGCTGCTGCTCCCGATGTTTTCCTTGGCTCTTCCTGCTGGGAACACCTTGAGGCAGGCGGAGCACCACGCTCCGGCCTGTTGCGTTCTGCAGCGAGGATTTCCAAAGAAATCTGGACTCTGAAATCCCACAACTCTGCACCTGCTGTCCAGCCTGGAAAAGGGCTGTACGGGCTGGAATATTCACGGGGAGGTGGTAACCGAATGGTAAAAACAAGGAATGGGACAAAGACCAGAGGGTTCTGTGTGGTTTTTCCTGGGATCTGAGGGTTCCTCCATGCTGTGAGGGAATATGAGCAGCCCCATCATTGACCTCACCCAAAAATCAGGGATGAGCTCGAGATGAGATACCTGTGGTTTTCCCAAACCTTCCCAAGGGCAGGAATCTGGGATTGCCTCTGTCTCTGCTCCGTGGACGATTCCAAGAGTTCAATCCCTCTGCCCCGAGCCCCTGTTTTGGCCTCTAAAGCAGAAAAGCAATAACACAAAAGTAATGAAGGGCTGGGGAGCTGTTCTGGGGAGATCTCTCTGGTTTGTGTCAGAAATGCAGAGCTGGGCCTGGGGGTCTGGTTCAAACCTGATACAATCAGAAACAGCCCCAGAAAAAGGCCGGGGTAATTAAAGAACTCCTCGGTGCAGCTCCAATAAAACACAGCAGCTCCAGGCCGGGGGATCCTGGGAGGAGATAAAGGCACAGGGAGAGGTGGATGCGCCCTGGCCTCGGGCATGAACAAAGCCCAGAGCAAAGCCAGATGTGGGCTGCGCTGGCCCCGCTCCAGATGTGCGCTCTGAACTCTGCCTACCTGGGGCTGCGCTGGGCTGCAGCTGGAAGCGTGACGGGATCTGAGGAGTGTGGCCAGGAGGGGGAGATTTCCAGGGAGATCGGGATCGGAGCGGGCAGTGCTGGGCCAGCCGGGCTCGCCAGCTGCTGTTCCTTAGAGAGGGATGAGAGGATGGAATTTGGTCCTGCTCTTTTCCCTTGCGTGATGCCTCTCCCTCTATTCCTGTCATTAATTTCTCCTCCGGGCCCCGGGGGCTGTGAGGACCTGGCACCTGCAGATCCCCAGTCCTGCCCCCAGTGTGCCGTGGGGATCCCTGCTTGGATTTGGCCTTGGCTCTGGGTAGTTTAACTTGACAAAAATCTCTGGAGCAAGAGGGGCTGCGCAGCTCTTCCGAACTCCAAGGTTTTCTCTCAATATTTCACTTAAGAACTCCCAATATTCCTGCTTTATATATTCATATACAATGAATCCCACTGCCTCGGGCTTTTTCCTGCAGTAACTCCCTCTCCTTTGAATCCAAAGGTTCACAGCACTGTGGCTCTCAATCACTCTGGGAGCTGGGTGAAAACTCCTGTGGTCCTTCCCAGCTTTCCTGGCCTTTGGGATACCCCTGTGGCCTGGCTGGAAATCCGCCCCCAGCTCTTCCACCCTTTGGTGTGGGCAAGATGTGCTCAGTTCTGTTCATCCTGAGCTTGCAATTTCCTTCCTCGCTCTCCATCCCTGACCCCGAAGCTTTTGGAACTCCCTCCTGGGAAGGAGAATCCTTTGTGTGGGGTGTGAAATGATGGGAATCCTGAGGAGTTCTGGATGAAGCTGGCTGGAGCAGCAGCCAGAGCACAGCAGGTACCAGGCCCCCACCTGCCATTCCCGGCTCCCACAGCTCCCACTCCCAGCACAGATGGAGCAGGAGCAGCTGCCAGGGAGAACAGGAGGAGGAGGAGGATGAGAAGCCCATTTGGATGTGAAAGCAGAGGAGTTGTGCAGATCTTCCCCCAAAACAAAAATAGTAGCTCCAAGTGCATTTAGAAGAGTTCTGGCACCGCTCACCCGTGGATGGGAAGCACATTAGGAATTGTGCCTGCTCTGGAGCAAGCAGCTGTTATTGCGTCCTCTGGAATCGAGGCAGTGAACACAGAGCACAACTTCCCTGCTGCCCTGGCGTGGATTGGGGTCTCTCTGGAGTAAATCAGGCTCCAGGGAGGGCACTGCCGTTACTCCGTCTGTGCCAGGCCAGGCCTGGCCTTTCCAAGTCCCACGGGTGGTTTTTGATATCCAGAAAACGAATCCTTGGCATGGATCTGACCCAACCCCCTGGATCTGAGCTCTTTGCAAGTCGAGATCCGGATGCAAACTTCCCAGCTGCACCCTCTTGTCCCCGAGCCCAACCAAACCCTGTCTCTGAACCACCCACAGGCTTCAGGAAAGCGGGGATTGAGCTCAGCTCAGCGGGGCCCGGAGCCAGCGCTCGGAGCACCCCCGGCCCCTCTTCCCTGCTCTCCGTGGTGAGAACTGAGCAGTTCATGGAAATCCGCTGGATTTCCCCAGCGTGGGCTCATCTGGAGGTGTGGACAGAGTGAGACCTTCCAGAGGTTGGGGTTTGGTTTGTTTTGAGGAGGGAGTGGACTCCCACCTCGTGCTGGCCCGGTTCGGGAGGTCACGGCTGCCAGGAGGAGCCCGGCCAGCAGCCGGGGCTGCATCAGCCCTGCTTATCCAGGCACGTTTTTGGGGATGTCAAATCAGGGCTGTTTCTGTTCCAGCCTCAGCCCTCTCAGTTCCTTGGGGAAGCTGATGAGGAGTAAGGAAATCCTGGGGGAGAGGAAAGAGGGAGAAGGAAGGATAGAGCAGAGCAGTCTGGGGGGGTTTTATAAAGGAAACTGCAGCATAAAACTCCTGAGAAAACTTCTCCCCTCAGTTCCTGCTGAAGTGGGAATTTTGTCCTCTGCCATCTCTCAGCCCTCTCTTTACAGGGATGTGCAAAATGCTCAGACTGA
Source organism: Parotia lawesii (assembly GCA_003713295.1). Taxonomy (NCBI): domain Eukaryota; kingdom Metazoa; phylum Chordata; class Aves; order Passeriformes; family Paradisaeidae; genus Parotia; species Parotia lawesii. The sequence goes on along the minus strand of RAHM01000023.1, from coordinate 1,761,470 downwards.
CCCTGGTGAGGTGGAATATTTCTGTGGTGGTTCCAGCTGAGAGTGGTTCTTGCTGCCTCAGCCCTGAGTTGGGTGGGTGTGATTTAAGTTTCCCTGGGCAGGTGTTCCCACCTGGAACAGGAATATTTCATTTCCTTGACATTCAGACGATCTAATCCTCACCTATAACCTTTTTCTGTTCCTGTTTAATCATTAGTTTTTCAAACTTTAGGGGTTTGGGGCGCGTATTTTATTTGTTGTGTTTCTTCTGGGCAATATTTTCATGATAAAAACGTGATGTGTGCAGGTCAAGCCCATCTTTGGCTGGCAGGAGTTGTGCTGGATTTAATTTCTGGATGTTATTCCTCATGGAATGTGTCACCTCTTGAGATCTCCCTTCCCGTAGAAGCAGATCTTTGCCAGGTGTGATGTCTGTGTTTATTTTGCTGTTTAGTAAGGGAATTTTGGGTGCTGCTTCACCTCTTCTCCGACTCTCCTGGAGCAGCAGCAGTTCTGGGAACAGAGGAAAAGCCTTGGCTTGCAGGGAGCAGAGTTTGGAGCGCTTCAATTCCCAGGGTCATGGGTTTGCTGTTTTATGGGAGACCATGTGCTCTTTTCCCAGCAGATGAAAGGGTTTTGCTGTCAGCACTTTGAAAAACACCCAGAGCAAACCAAACCCAAGTGGGACTCTGGGTCTGCCTTTGGCATCTCCTGGGGTTTTTTGGGTCAAGCCACCGCTGGAAAAATCCCCCAATTCTTTCCACTGGGAAAACCCACAAGATGGGCTGGCAGAGGGAGGACAATGCAGGCAGATTAACAGCCAGGTAGTGGGGCCAGGCCTTTTTAGGGATGCTCCCATGGATCATTTAACCAGTTTAAGCACCTGGTAGGGCAAAATTCCCATCTCCTACACCTTTTTTTTTCCTGAATAAAGGGGGAAAAACCCATTATTTCTCTTATTTTCCTCTTAAGARCAAAGCTAAACACCATTAAATCACTTTTATCAAAGTCCTTCTTAAAATGTTTCCACGCTGTGGCTTGGGAACATTCGGAGAGGATCCAAACCTGGATGTGGTGATGGAGATTTAAACTGAGCTCAAATCCTGGAGCTTTGTTTTCGGAATCTGCGGAGATTTGGGCAACTTYTTCCAGGATGAGGAATTGATTTGCCGAGAAATGCAATTTTGGGGTTGACTGCAGCTCTTTACTGAGTTGGCACTGGGAGCTCCTGTTTCTCTAAAGGGCAGCTTTGTTTTGTTCCTGCATTTCCAGAGCTCAATAATTCCCCTTCTTCCATTTCCCGGCAATATTTTATAGCCTCCAAACCTTTCTGCAAAGGGGGAGAATGATCAGGAGCACCAAACCAAAACGAAGGGATTGGTCATGCTCTGGGGTTGACCTGAACTTAGAGGATTATTTGGGGTTTTCTTTTGCCGAGCGGAAAAACAAATCCGGAGCTTTTCACTCCGAGTGCAAACATAACCTTCCCTCACCCCGGGAACGAGCCAGGGAATCTCATGGTGGGATCAGCCTGACTGGGAGTGCAGAGCCAACCTCCACATCCTGGGTGCTTTCTCATCTTTCTCATCAGGAGGATGAATTAGGACTTAATTAATGCTTTGATCTCGGGACGTGGCGCTTCCCGGATCCTCGTTCCCGGTGCCTGCTCCCAGACCAGCCCCTGTCCTTGTCCATGGGCACTTTGTCCTCGAGTGCAACCAGGCTGARTTCTTGTGAATGCCAGAAGGGCAGATTCAGACCTCAATTAACGGGGTAATTAACTCAATTAGCACACTGARGTAAAGGTCAGGACGTGCTTTCAGGAACTCGTTGCAGTTCGGGGCAGCACTTTGAGCTCTGGGAACGTGGCCATAAAATTCACCTCTTTTCCAACACGGTGCTCCTGAGGGTTGAAGAGGATCCCTGCTGGGGTTTGGGCAGAGGGGTTGRGTGTTCCTGCTCCACGATATTGATCCTGGCTGTGCTGGTCTGGAACTGGAAGAGTTGTGGGATAGAATCACGGATGGGTGGGACTGGGARGGATCCCAAACCTCATCTCGTTCCCTGGGCAGGGACACCTTCCATGGAGCAGGCTGCTCCACGAGAACATTCCATGGAGTGATTTGGTCTGTAACAGGCTGGAATCCAGTTCTGGCTTTATCCCTGGAACGTGCAGTGCAGGGTGCACCGGGACACTGGGACACTCAGCTCCGCCGTTCCCGCCTGGCCGGGAGCAATCCCGGCTGATGGCACTCGAGGAGCCACCGAGGGTCCCTCCAGCTGCTGTCACCCAGGGGCTCGGTGTTCCTGGGGGATCAGCGCTCTGACAGGGAAGAGGAATGAAGGATTGCTGCATTCCTGTCAGCACCTCCGGATCCAGGCAGCGCTGCCTCTTGGAAGGCGGGAACGCTCATCCCTGCCTGGGCGGGAGCTGGAGCTGAGCACGGAGCTCGGGGTGTCACAACCTGGGAGTTCCAGCAGGGCTGTGCTGACAAGTGATGGCTCTGTTGGAGGTGCTGACGGATTCCGGGGGAGCTCCTGGGGCCAGGTTCCGTTCCTGGATGTATGGATAACCAGGACACTCCCATCTCCTCCGTCTTCCAGCTCTTTCCCTGCTGCTTTTCATTTTATTGCCATCTCTTCTCATTTAGAGACTCCCTTTTGGGAGATGTCTTTCTTCCGTCTTCCTCCTGCTCATCCCTCATGTTGCCTCCTCCTTGCTTTCTCCAGCCTTTGCCGTCRGAAGCAGCTTGTCCATGATTTTCCGTGTTTATTAGGACATATCCGTTATCCTCAGGGCTGATTTTTCTGCGGATCTCCCAAATTCCTGCTGCAGTGGCGTCTCCCAGCTTTGCCTGTTGTTCTATGGAGCTGGGGAGCCGAGGGAAGCTGGGGAATGTGGCACAGGGGGGGTTCTGTGTGACAAACTTGGAGCTTCCCGGCCTCCTGCCTCTTCTCAAATCCATGCAAAGCAAGATAAATATTCCCTGTCCTGCCATGAGGTGGGTTGGAAACGGGCAAACCTCCCTTAAGCTGAAAGACAAAACAATTCCTGGGTTTGCTCAAGTCTCCCCCACGWGCAGGAAATAAATATTCAAGTTATTCCTGAGGGCAACTCCCTCGTGTGACACCAAAGAGTTTTAGGTGGCTTTAACAGCAGGAAGCTGCATCGGGGGAGGGTTAGGTTGGATTTTAGGAGAAGTTCTTCATCCAGAGGGTGGAACAGGCTCCGCAGGGAATGGTCGTGGCTCCAAGAGCGTTTGGATGCACAGGGTGGGACTGCTGGGTGTCTGTGCAAGGCCAGGAGCTGGGTTTGGATGATCCCTGTGGATCCAACTCGCTTAACTGCATTTATTTCTGCATTTAGGAGCAAAAATGCTCCTAAAAGCACCTGTGGGTGATCCCCCTGTTCCTGTGGATCTCCACATCCCCCTGGGAATCAGGGACACACACGCTGCAGCCGTGCAGTCGGGAATGTGCCTTCGTGGATGCTCCCTCTCACTCCGAGGCCCCGCTCTCCGGATGTCTGTGGCAGGGAGGCTCTGCAGACATCCAGCCCTTTCCATGTTCCCCTTTCAGGTCAGCTTCGCCTTCCCTCGGATGGAGTGAAAACAAACAGATGTTCCCGGAGAGCCGGGCTGACCTGGAAACCATCAATTAGGGAGTGAGGGAGAGAGGAGAGCGCAGGGTTTGGATTTCCTTTGAGGAGAGCTATTTTTAGGCTCAGGACGAGTTAACAGCAACCTGCTGCTGCTGCCAGTGGGGAAAACGAGGAATAATGGCTTCCTTTCGGAGAGGGATGGTTCCTGGAGTGCTGTGATTCCTGGGATTAGTTTGAGTGAAGTTTAGATATATTATAATTTGGGAAAAAAAATGTGTGGATGTGTGTCCCTAGTCTAGGCCCGGAAGAATCGTAGGGTCATGGAATGGTTTGGGCTGGAAGGAAACTCAAAGCTCCTCTCACTCCACCCCCTGCCATGGGCAGGGACACCTCCCACCCATCCCAGGGTGCTCCAAGCCCCGTCCATCCTGGAACACTTCCAGGGATGGGGCAGCCACCGCTGCTCTGTGCCAGGGCCTCACCACCCTCCTTGTAACAAACCTGCTTCGGATCCTAATCCAGTCACGGGTTTATTTTTGTGGGCTTGGATCTTCCCGCCAGCTAAACCAAGCTTATTTTTGGACTCTGGCTTGGCTACATTTTCTGGTGACAACCTGGCAGATTCCCAGAGTCGTGCCACCCCTCTGCCTCCCTGCAGAGCGGGGAACGGGCGCTAATCCCGGTGTTCCTTCCCCACAGCTGCGTTCCCAAAGCTCGGCCGGGGTGGGAAGCTCGTGGGCTTGCGTGAGATGACCCCAGCTCGGTTTGTCCTGTCCTGCTCAGCCCTGGCAGGCCAAAGGCCACACGAGCTGCTTTAGCTGCATCCTGAGCTCCCGAGCACCTGGGCCCAGTTCCTAGAAACCTTAGAGCCGTGGAAGCAGCACATGGAAGTGCTGGGGCTGGAAGGGCAGGGCTGGAGCGGCCCTTGGGAATGTGTGGGAGTCCTGGTGTCGTGTTCAGCCATGGAACCTCCCCAGCTCCATCCTCGGGGAGGGATCTGTGCTGTCCTGGAGCACCGGCCAAGGAGCAGCGAGATGAGAGCAGCACAAAGCCAGGAATGCGGAGCAGGCTGTGGGCTGTGGCACTGGGAATAGCGGGAATGGCGATCCCTGGACATCCACGGCTTGGGCACGGCTTGGCACTGCCCTCTTGGTGTTATCTGTGCTGCCCAGGGAGCTTTTCCAGCCCGAGGATCCAGGGAATCGTGTGGCAGCACTGAGGATACGCAGGCAGGTGTTGAAGCCTGGCTCCGTGTGCTCACAGATGTTTTCCAGCACRAGCACAGAGCCGGGGCCTGGGATAGGTTCCCATCCTTAGTGAGGCATTTCTGTGGGAGTTTTTTCTGCTCTCTCCGCTTTTTGGGGATGCGATTGCCGCAGTTCCTCTGCCACGTTGTGGGGGGAGCAGTGCAGGTCACAATTTGCTGTCACCTTGCCCCAGAGTAGCCCTCGAGTAACTCGTCGTCCCCACCGGGACGGAGCCCCGTGTGCTGCGGTTTCCTGGAGAACAGAAGGACTGCAATAAATGTGTCTGACTTCTCTGAAGCACCACATTCCTGGCTCCTCTGGAAATCAATCATCCCTCTGTCAGAACCTCCCCGCTCCCCCAGCCCAGGCCTGCAAGTCTGGAGTTCCATGGAATTCGGTGACGTTTCTGGTGCTCCCAGCGCGTTCGTGGGGGCAAGGCTCGACTTGCTGCTCTGGGAAGGAGACRAGGGACGGGGCTTGTTTCTGTGCTGTCACCCAGATTTAATCATCGCACGGACAAAGAATTCCCTTCTGCAGCTCAATCCGTGTCAGGCCTGGCAGGAGGACAGGGGCTCTCCCCTCTGTTGTAGGGAAGGAGTTGGAACATGTTTTCTCTTGGAAAGGCTCCTGCTCGTGTGTGTGTGTGTTGTATTAAAAGGTGTTTAATCCTATAAATTTCCCACTTATAATGCTGCCGTAATCCTGTCCCTGGATCGTTGTAATCCCTGGATCACCATCCCTGATGTGCTGGTTTGGGAYGGGGAGGCAGCTGAGCCCAGGCTGGACAGGTGAGCGCCTGTGGCAGTGGGACAAGAAGGTCTCAGGTGCTTCTTGTGCAGCCAAGAAAAGCATCAGGGAGGATGGGATTGCAGAGCCCAGGGGGAGAGGGAGTGTGCCTTCCAAAACGTCCTTAAAATTGTAGGATCATGGAATGGTTTGGGTTGGAAGGGACCTTAAACTCATCTCATTCCTGCCCTGCCGTGGGGACACCTTCCACTGTCCCAGGCCACTCCTGGCCTTGGACACTTCCAGGGCTGGGGCAGCCACAGCTTCTCTGGGCACCCTGTGCCAGTGTTTTACCACCCTCATAAGAAATCTCCGCCTGCTTCAGATCCCAGTCCTGTTGTGGGATTATTTCTGTAGGATTGAACTTTCTCCCAGCTGAGACAAACTTATTTTGGGGCTTGGGGTTGCTTATAATTCTTGGGAACAACCTGGCAGATGTCCAGACACCCTGTGCAGGTGAAATACCTGCAGCAGAGCTTAGATCTTGTGTCCAAGTCATTTCCATTGCTGCAGCATGGATTTGTTGGGAGAGGCATGGAATTTTTTGTGTCATTGCTTGTGAGTGAGGAAAATTCACGGCATAATCACATGTGCTGAGCATAAATTGTGTTATTCTGGAGGGTCTCTCTTTTTTAATAAAAAATGGGTTGGCTGAATAATGTGAACAATTTGAGCGTTTTCTGTAGGACTGAATTGCAGGGATGTTTGTTTAACCTACAGCAAGAGACCCCAAATCTGTGGGGTTTAATTTGGATGCATATTTTACATAGGTGAGATGACAAGGTTATTAAAAATGAAGCCGTTGTTGATGTAAAGCACGAACAGACATCAGCAGTGAAGCCTCTGAGGGGGCTTTTCCTTCTCCTCAGCAGAGCCCTCCACCCCTGGAGCCAAAAGCTGAGATCCCAGAATCATGGAATGGTTTGGCTGGGAAGGCAGCTTCAAGATTATCCAGTTCCACTATCCCAGGTTGCTCCAAGCCCCATCCAACCTGGCCTTGGAGGCTTCCAGGGACGGAGCAGCCACAGCTTCTCTGGGCACCCTGTGCCAGGGCCTGCCCGCCTTCATCCTTAGGGAAAAGGCATAAGGACTGGGTGTATCAGTGACTCTTTTCCTCGGGGTTTTGGTTGCTTTGGGGGATGAGCCAGACCGAATTTCCTACAAACACGGGGTTGTCCATGTGGGAATGGATGTGGGGCTGAGCCCCAGCAGCAGCTCCAGGCAGGAGCAGTTTTCAGGGACAACCCCAGCCCTGGGAGCGTTTGGCACAAAGGACAGGTGGAGGTGGCGTGCAGGAACAGAGGGAGGATCCTGGGGGTTGATTTATGTTCACCTTTAATCAAACTCCTCAGAGCTCTCTGAGGTGCCGTATTTTTGAGCCATGTCCGTCATCCCGTAAATCCATCAAATCCCATCGGCTTTGCCTCAGAGCAAGACCCAGCTGCAGCTGAGCGGGAACACGAACAGGGCGGTGCCGCGGCTCCGCATGTCCTGCCTTGGCTCAGATCTCCTTCCTTTTCCTCACCTTGGTGAGGAAAACAAGGAATCACTCAGCAAAGGGACRTGGGATGTAATTCCCGTGGCTCTGTGGGGTGACCCTGGTCAGGTTTTATCCTTTCCCTGTTTCTCACCACCCTCTGTCCTGTTAGTTCTGAGGAAAATCCGTGCTCACGCTGGAGGAATGCTCCTGGAGCAGGTTCTGGTGTGGGTTTTTGGGGTATGATGCACTTGTGGCTCTTCCCGCCTTGGTGCTGATGGAGATTCCCAGCGCCTTGGAAAACTGGCTCCGTAGTGCAGAGCTTTAAAGGAATTTGGAATACGTGGGATGAGGCAATGAGGGCTGGGAGAGGGAGGTGCTGCTGGAGAGCCCCGGCCAGCAGCACTGAGGATGTGCTGGAGGACACGGGGAATGTGCCAGGAACACATCCAGGTGCACATCCCAGAATTCAGCTGCTCCTGGCCCTCAGAAGAAAGTGGGAACACCAGGACTTGCCCTTTCCAAGGTGTGTTATTTGTGCTTCCAAAGAAAAAAGGAAAGAGAAGTACATGAAGGGCCTGGATTTCAGTTTTACTGGGATAAAAGCAGAACGTGGCATTGTCCTGTTAATTAATAATTAATATTCTCCTTTAATTAATAATTAATATTCTCCTTTTTACCTTCTTTGGGGGCAAAGAAGCATCTCTGTTGCGTGTGTGAGAGAAATCTTAGGAGCAGTCCGAGCATTCCTGCAAATCTGAGGGGATTCCTGATTGCTTCCCATCCCAAGAGCAGAACCACTTGGAAAAACGCCCTGAGGCCYCCTGCCCTCTCCGAAGGGCTGTGTGATGACATGTTCTGAGGCTCATCCCAGAATCCCAAATAATCCTGCTTTATGTCAGCTGGAAGCCATTCCCCCTCATCTGTCACTACCTGCCTGYGCAAAAAGTCGCTTTCCCTCTATTTTCCAATTCCTCTTTAAGCACTGGAAGGGGCTCCAAGGTCTCCCTGGAGCTTTTCCTTTCTCCAGGCTGAGCATCTCTGTGCTCTCCTCTGGACCTGCTCCAACAGCTCCTTGTCCTTCTCGTGCTCAGGACCCCCTGACCTGGACTCAGGATTAATTTTTGAGCTCGTTTTTCCAACGAGACGACATTTCCACGGCACAGATCCAAACGTGGTCCTGACTGGATTAAAAACCTGTGGAAAATTCAGGGCACCTCCTGTTGGAATTGCCGCTGAGCCGATGAGTCTGTGCCACCAAACTGGGACCGTGGCACCACAGCTGGTGGTGACAGCTCTGCCCCAGGGCACTCATTCCAAAGCATCCTCGGAGCAGGAGGGTGAGAGGATCCTCCTTCCATTCCTGGAGGAAAAACAGGAAGATGGGAGGGAAACCAGCAGCTCCCCCCACCCCTGCTCGCCCAAACTCCCCGGTTGTCCCTTCTGGGTTTTGTATCCATAGTTCAGGAACTCTTTCGTACTCCTGGAATATCTGAGAGCTCGTGGAGCCCCCGAGTTCGTGGGTGTTACCAATTGGCCGCTTGTTCYGAGTTCTCCCGGGATTTTTGCCTTAAATTACGAGGAGGGGAATCCTGCTGACAGTCGGCCGGGGCTGTCCCGGCCGCTTTGCGTGCGGAGCAGCTTGTCCGGAGGCCTTGGCTGCTGCCAGGGAATCCAGAGGCTTCCCTGGGGCCGCGGGATTTGCACAGCTCCCTCCTCCCCCGCCACGGCTGGCTTGGGAAGAGGAGGAGGGAAGAGAAATCCGTGAGGAGCAWGGGTTGTCCCACCCCGTGTCCCTAATCCTGGGTGGTGTTGGGGGCAGGATGTGCCGGAGCGCTGCGTCCCAGCCAGTCCACGTAGCCCCTCCAGACATCCCTGGAATGCTCGTCCCTGGAAACAGTTGGACGAGGCTCTGAGTGAAGATGTCCCTGCTTATTTGAGGGCCTGGGAAGTTTCCTTTCCATCCCAAATTATTCCGTGATCCACACCTGATGTGGATCCCACGGTTTGTACCCAAAGCGCTGCTGGGAGGGAAGCTCGGAGCCCGATATCCTCACGGATTTGGGAGCACAGCTGGGCTGAGCAATGCTCACGGAGCTCCAGGCCGCTGATCCTATGAACCAGCTGCTGCTGGGCTCTGCCAGGGCTGGACTCACATCTGGACACCTGATCCAGGCTTTTCCTCCTCATCCCAGCATCCGGCGGTGGGTGGGGTCAGTGGAGCAGCCAGAGGAGTGGGAAGTTCTCCCAGGGAACTGAGACAACACCAGCCTTGCTCTGGAGGTAACACCTCGTCCTGAGGTTAATGGGAAACATTTGTGGGAATGCTCAGGGAAAAGAGGTGTTTTTAACAAAATTCCGGCTTGGTGCTGCCGCTTCCGTCAGGTTTGTCGGGATCCCTTTAATTCCCGGAGCAGTTTGGTGATGGCACAAGTAGGGGACTGGAGCTAAAAAAAAAGGGATTTGCCCAAGGGAAAACTTGGATTTTCTCCTGGAGAGACCAAAACACAACAGAGAAATCTGTTCCCAAATCGCTGATATCTTCTGGGGAAAGGGATCRTTTAAAAGGATTAATTAAATCCTAATTTGTCATCCAAGCACAGCCGTGACGTTTGTCGGGGCTTTGATCAGCTCCCACACCTGACTCGCGTGCAGCAGCTCCATTCCCAAACATCCACAGCTGTCTGCTGGAGCTTGGAAACGGTGCCAAGAGATTGGAAGGTGCTGCCAGGAAAAACTCAAGTTGACGAATGGGAATTACCCTTCCTGGGATGGCTGGGAGTGTTTTTAGGAAATCCAAATCTCTTGCTGGTCTCTGGCAAGTCGTTTGTATTCCAGGCAGGATCAGGCAGCCACCTCCCCTTTTAGTTTGTTTGATTTTAGTTCATTCGGTTTTAGCGGAGCAGCCTCAGCTCCGTGTTTTCCTGGAGCAGGTGAGTGGGAATTGTATCCCRACGTGGGAGCTGCATCTGGAGCTGAGGGGAGATGGGAAGGAGGAAATTGCTGCTCTCTCTGCCGTGTGTGGCGACACTTAATTCCTGCTCCTTCATTTCTCCCGCCCTCCCAGCCTGGAATTCCTCCCTTCCCATCTCCCTGGAAGCGTGGCAGGTCCTTGGGAGTGCTCTGAGGTTTTGTTTGGAGTGTCACCTTTCAGTGTCACCTCCGTGGCTCCTCATGGAGAGCGAAGCCCCTCGTGGTTTTCAGGGGAGCCCTGGGGGGATGTGCTTGGTCCGGAGCAGCGAGGAGATGGCTTTTCCATGCCCACCCTCAAATCAGTCACCCAGGCTGGGACTTCTCCCTGCTTTGCCTTTTGGTCCCCRTTCCCTTGGGATGAGCCTGGCACTGGCTCTCCACATCTGCTGCTGCCAAGAGGAACTACTGGGAGTTCCTTCCTTCAGGGATGTTTTGGGAAGTGGCCATCTCTAGCAGTAAAGCATCCATAAATTGTATTTTTCCCTTTACTCTGTCGCCATCATCCCTGGGTATCCCTGGGTATCCCTGGGTATCCCTGTGTGTCTTCATGGATGTAAATCCCCCCTGTTGGGTGCCCTGCAAAGCAGCAGTGATGCCATAATTTGTGTTGGAATGGTTGTGGAAAACTGTCATGGAGAAGGAATCCAATCCCCTGGGAGCAGGCAGGGATGAGATGGGGCTTGGCAGGGATGAGAGCCGATGATCCCCAGCGATCTTCCTCCTTTTCCTCTTCCCTGGAATGCCCCAGACCCCTGGAGCTGGGTCTGGAACGCCCCAGATCCCCGGAGCTGGGTCTGGAATACCGGTGTGCTCGTCCTGCAAGGGCAAGACCCTGATTTTTGGTAAATTTTTTGTGCACAGACATTTTTTTAAAAAGTCTTTTTTCACTCCATTGAGCACAAGAGCCAAGGAAAGGAAAAGTTCAAGGAAAAGAGCACTCGGCAGTGTGGGCCAGAGCCCAGGCCGTTGTCAGCCCTCCTCCCTGCCAGAAGGATTTGGAGATCTCTGCAGAAGAAAATGATCTTTTAATTTGCCATCGATATCTGCAGAGCGCAGGACGTGGAATTCCAATGCCGGCTGCGGATGGAGTTACTGAAATAACAGAAATGTGGGAAGAGGGCTCCTAAACTTCCCACGGAGCCTCGGGGAGGGCTGGGTTTGCACATCAGCAGAGCAGCAGTAGCTGCAGGGAGGATGGAATTTGTCTCTGTGGCGTTCTCTGCTCCTGGAGCTGGGGATGGAGAGGCCCAGACAGCCAAGGACGAGCATGCTCCTCTCCCTGTGAATTTTAGAGGATATGCTACTGGAAGTGTGGAAAACGGCTTTGACTGGAGCTGGAATTCCTCACAGAGCTGCTCAGGGCCCTGTCTGGAATTAGGGAAGTTGTGGGTTTTTTCTTTTGTTGAAGAATTAACTCAAAGTCTGAGGGTTTTTCCCTTTCCCTCAGCCCTGGTGTAGCTGGAGTCTCCAATGCTTTCCCTGGTGATATTCCCTGACTTCTCCTGCCTCGTTCCTGGTGCTCCAGGTCTCTGCCCCGGTTCTGTGCATGTTTCAGAACATAAAGATGATGGATCCCTGTTTTTAGTAAGCTGTTGAATTATTTATGGATCTGCCGGGATGCGGGAGCTGCCAGCTACTGGCACGCAGCCAGCAGGGAACGGAGCCAAACTGGGAAAGGGAAAAGCTTCCACACTCCGAGCTGAACTTGGGGAACGTCGGGGCTGTGATCCTCGGGTGAACATCCTCCAGGAGGTCTGGAGCATCCCTCAGGAGCAGCATCCCACTCCGGAGCCGTGGAAATGCCAGCGGTGGGAAGGGCTGGCCTCGCCGCACGGCGAAATTCCGTGCGCTGTGCAATAAGATAGATTTAGTTCCTGACCTTTTAAAATCCCGGGAAAAGGCTCGTTGTCTGGGCTGAAGCGTTTCCCAGCTGTTCCCTGTCTGGGGGGTGCCACAAGCCACGGCTGAGGTTTCCGAGGAGGAGCCAAGACTTCCAATGTCAGGGTGACACGCAGGGAGCACGCCCGGGGCTCCAGGACAGCTGGGATGTGGGATTTGGGGCAGGAAGAGGAGCAGGAGGGCTGGGAAAGCCACATGTGGATGTGGGGGGTCTGTGCCGAGGAGTGGGCAGCGTGGATGGGGTCCAGGCTGGAGGAGAAGGGGGATGAGGGATCTGGAGCACGTTCCTCTGGCAGGGTGGTGTGGGACACCCGGCAGGGCAGCTGCTCCTCCTCATCCTCCCTCTCCCCACGGGATCAGCCCTTCGGGATCAGCCCTTTGGGATCCCTCTCCCCACAGGATCAGCCCTTTGGGATCATTCTCCCCATGGGATCAGCCCTTTGGGATCAGCCCTTTGGGATCCCTCTCCCCACGGGATCAGCCCTTTGGGATCAGCCCTTTGGGATCCCTCTCCCCACGGGATCAGCCCTTTGGGATCCCTCTCCCCACGGGATCAGCCCTTTGGGATCCCTCTCCCCACAGGATCAGCCCTTTGGGATCCCTCTCCCCACAGGATCAGCCCTTTGGGATCACTCATGGCAGGAACACCCCTCACTGTTGGTTGGTTTTGTGGGAGGTCTCCTTGAAAACCTTTCGGGAGAGCAGCTCTGTTCGGCTCCCAGGTGGAGGTGGGAAGATATCCCGGAATGTGCTCCCAGACCTGTTGGAAGGGATGGTGGCAGATGGGGGTCGAGGGGATTGGAATCTCCTGCCTGCTCCAGGCTTTGCAGTGAATCAATCCATGACCATCCRCGGATTTTGGGGCTGGAGCAAACCTGGGTGAAATGAGAACAGGCAGGGACAGACTTAGGGTGGAATCCACCTCAAAGRCACGAAAGGTGGGCACAGGTGGGGTTTGCAAAGGTGATTTTCCAGCAAAACCTGGAGCCAGGAGCCCATGGACACAGGGAATAGCCTTGGAAAGGAGTCTGGGAGTGGGAGCCGTAGGTAGGGCTGCATTCCGGATGCATTACAGGGATAAAAGTGCGTTTTTGAGCTGAGCTCAGCCCCTGCCAAGGGACACGGGGCCAGTTCCAGATTCCTGCCTTGAACCTCCAAACAGCCCCACATTGTTGGGCCCGTGAGTCACCCTTGTGTCAGCAGCAGCACAAGCCAAGCACGCTATTCCTTCGGAGGGAAACRGCTGGAAAGGACAATTCCTGCTTTTTCAAATTCCCGTTTCACCTCCAGGTCTGGCGTCCAGGAGCCCGCGGTGCCTTTGCTGGGCAGCAGAACTGCGGGGTTGTGTGAGGGAAAGGGAACCACACCAGCCCTGGGCTGGGGACAAAGCTGCCTTCCTAAAATATCCTCTGATGTCACCGCTCCTGGGTGTGGATGTTTGGAAGAGGGAGAGGACGGACTGGGACTTCTGCTGGGAAAAAAAAAAAAACCAGAGAGGAGAAGTCTCCCATTGATTTGGTCTCCTGAGGAATTAGGCAGGAATTTGCTTCMCATCCCTGCATATTTTTCTCCTTACCTCTCCTGAGGTTGAGGGAGGAATTTTAAGCCTCCCAAAAACTCAGCCCTATGTTTTTTGAGGAGCACAAGGAAGAACCAGACTGAGGGTGGGAATCCCAGTGGGCAGAGGTTTATTGGAAACTCTGGGCAGCTTTAAAGGCTGGGGAGAAGTTTTGAAATTAAAATAAACCCCAGAGCTGGCTGGGGGCTGGCAGGGCAGGAACACCTTGGACATGATCCACCTGGAAAACATGGCCTGATCCACCCCTGCAACAGGACTGAGGGCAATAATCATGGAATGGTTTGGGTTGGAAGGCGCCTTAAAGCTCATCCAGTTCTATCCATGAGCAGGGCCACTTCCCACTATCCCAGGTTGCTCCAACCTGGCCTTGGACACTTCCAGGGATGGGGCAGCCACTTCTTCTCTTCCCTCCTGAGGATGAACTCCTTCCCAACATCCCATCTCGCCCTGCCCTCTGGCACTGGGAAGCCACTCCCCCTTGTCCTGGCACTCCAYGTTCTTGTCACCCTCTCCAGCTCTCTTGGAGAGAGGCACTGGAAGAGGCTCCAAGGTCTCCCTGGAACCTCCGGGCTGGACAATTGGTTCACCCCTGCTCCGTGCACAAGCCTTGTCCTGCTCTAATGTTTGCTTGGGAAAAGTGAGTGTTTCCCTGCACTCCCAGTGAGGAACTCCGAGCTCCTTCCCCCAAGGACTCACCTTGGAAAAATGCTCCCGACTCCCACTTCCCACCCATGTCCCTGCCGTGGAGCAAGCACAGCGCTTGGCCCATGGAGCACACGGAAAAACCCTTCCCGTGTGGCTGGAGCTGCCTGCGGAGGCTCAGGGTTCAGGGATGTGTTGGACTGGAGCTTCCTCCTGCTTCTTTTGGAAGCAAAGTTCTCCGTGTGTTCAAGGGAGGATGCTGGGACGAGCTGGGATCAGGATGTGGATCATTCCAGGATGTGGATTATGCCCTGCTGGGGGCTGGGAAGCAGGTTCAGTGTGACACCTCCAGCATTCCAAACCTCATGGAGCACATCCCTGCTYGAGGTCCAGCATCGCCCTGGCCGAGCACTCCTGCCCTGGGAGTCTCCCAAAGGTGTTGCTGTGCTCCGTGGGGACATCCATGGAGCAAATCCCACTGTTCCTGCTGGGAAGCATCACAAGATGGTGCTGGAAGAGCTGACAGCTCCTTCCTTATCCWAGGGTGGCCTCACAAAACCGGGATGAGCACGGCACCGGTTCCTTTGGCAGCATCCGAAGGAATGGGGAACGTTSTCCTGAAGGATGTGAGCTCAGGGCTCCAACAGAAACGGGAAAGAAAACAGGGAGGGTGTTTGAGGAAAGCTGGAATGGCTCGAGGATTCAGGCTGGTGGCGTCTGGATGGGAGGGAATCCACACCAAGGGCCGGCGGGGAGGGTGAAGCCTTGGTGGCATCAGGAAATTCCRTAAAAAATTCATATTTTCTCCTGACCTTTCAGTTTCTGGAAATGCAGACACAATAAACAAACGTGGAAGGGAGGAGCTGGCGCTGGAATATGAGGCTGGAGCAGAGTGGAAAGTGGAAAGCAAACAAGGAAGCAATTAAGGGTACAATGAAGGGAATTAAGAACCGTGCACTTCATTCCAGAGTTATTTATACTCCGAGGCAGAACTAAAAATAAACACAGGATTTCCACAAGGAAAACAAGCTCAGTTCCCTCTTTTAAACAACTTTATGGAGCTGTGATGGTTATAGATGGAGAAATTCTTTGGATCTCCTTCTCCGCATCCCGGTTTTTGCCTACAGCAGGGATTTTATAGCGGGAGTCTGGGATTGCAGAGCTCTGGGAAGGCTGTGCTGAGGCTCCTGCAGCATTCCAGAGCAGGGCAGTCACTGCTTTCCAAGTGGAATCTCCACTCTGGAGCTTCTGGATACCACCAGGCTCTGAAGATGAAATAATCATCCTTGTGATCCTTGGCTTGGAGCCAGGACAGCGGCGGGATCGACCCAGAGCTCGGGGAGGAGGTTCCAGGGCAGCAAAGAGCAGCTCCYGGTGGGGTTTGGGCCCCCTGGGATGGTGGAGGGAGTCTGGGAAGAGCAGAGTTTTCTCTGGGATACCTGCAGGTGTGGAGTCTGAGCCCCCTCAGGGTTCTCCTCCAGGGCTTTAATGCTCGTCACGGGTTTGCTGAATTGGGATTTTGGGGGGGAAAGTGGGGTTTGGAGGTGGTGAATACCCACAATGACTACCAAAAATATGGGCTTTTGGAGCGCATGGAGATGTGTGAGGAGATCCAGGTGGATTTACCTCCTTGTGGAAATTATCCTGGACGGGATAACATTGATCCTTCCACTGTGCGAGCCCTTCTCGTGGGCATGAGCCAGAATCCCTCTGAGCAGGCAGGAATCCTGGAATGGTTTGGGTTGGAAGGGACCTTCAAAGGTCACCTCGTCCAACCCCCTTTGATGAGCAGGGACAYCTTCCCGAGGATCCGGCAGCATTCCCATCTCCCTGTAAACACTGGGGCGTGTTYCCACTTGGAAACCTTTCCAAATCCTGGTTTCCCAACCTCTGGGGTCACATAAAGGTGGTTCAAGGTGCTTTTCCCATTCCTTGCCCCCGCTTTGGCAGTCTGTAGGCACTGCCTGTATCCGTGCTGGGATGGCGACTGTCACCATAATCTTGGATCGTTTATGGATCCAGCTTCAGCTGTTAAACCCGTCTTTTGGGAGTGAGTAGGATTCCCTCCTGGCATGAAGGGTTGGCACTTTGGATAATTCCCTTTTGATGTCCACGAACACGGAGAGCTTGGAATCTCCTCCCTGATGAGCTGCCGCATTCTCCAGGGGAAAGGGGGGTGACAACTGCTTCRCAAACTTATTCCTTCTGCTCCAGGATTGCCCTGGATCCTTTTGGATCATCCGAAATCCGCGTTGCTTGTGGGAATCGTTAATTTGCATAAAGCCTGGGAGATGTTATGGAAGGGCTCATTAGCGCTAGACATTGTTATTAATTCTCTGAAATTTAGACTGTTGTTGTTTTGTCTGAGGGCAGGGCTGTGATTCCCAGTGATCCCGGGAGGAGCACAGTTAATGGAGTTGTGGYTGGGCCCGTAAACGCTGGATGTCCTCAGGAACATATGGGGAAAGGGGAGGGAGAGGGATTTGCCTCATTTGCCAATCAGTAAAACGTCTCCGTGGATATTTCTGGAATGTTTAGGCTTTTCCTCTTCCGAGTTTAGATGAAGGATGGGAAACATCCCAGGCCAGTTGCTTCGGAGCCTTTAGGAGGGAGTGGAAATGAGGGGGGATAAAAAGATCAAGTGTGTCGAGTGCTACTTTTTCTAAATCCTTCACTTCTCAAGCATCCAGGCCCTGGATACTTCATCCAGGCACTTCGGTCTCTATTAATTAATTAATGTATTTATTCATTTATTAATTTATTTATTACCTTCCCGCTGCTTTTCTCAGGCTGCCACTTTAAGGACAGAGATGTCTCCCAAAGAAAGAAAAAAAATAATCTCTTGCTTATCAAGTTAAGGGAGGTGGGATCCCAAATCCCAGGTCAGCTTCTTATCCCTCTGGACCAATTCCACTCCTGGGAACTCCTCCTGGGGCTCCCCTGGTTATGGGATATCCAAAATGTGTCTCATGCCTCTCTCCTACTTGAAGGTTTCGGTGTGGGGTTCCTTGAGCTTGAGATTCCCTTGTTCCAGGAAGGTGGGATCCTTCCTAGGGATGGACCARGAGCTGTCCTTTGATCCACAGCCTCCAGCACTGACCAGTGGAGGTGATTCCCAATGTCCCTGTCCTGTGGCTGCTCCCTGGCACCAGCACAGACCCGCCCGGACTCACTCAGTTCTCCCTCCTTGAAACCCCTCTGAATTTCCGCCCAAATGCGTTTTGGTTTCTCTCCTCTCCTGTGCTGTTGGATTGTCTCGTTTGGGCTGTGAAAACTCCAAATTATCTCCAGCTGAGGAATAAAATGGAAGGAATTCTTCCCTGTGAGGGTGAGGAGGCACAGGGTGCCCAGAGAAGCTGTGGCTGTCCCATCCCTGGAACGTCCAAGGCCAGGCTGGACGGGGCTTGGAGCAGCCTGGGATAGTGAAAGGTGTCAGGGGTGGAAGTGGATGATCTTTAGGGCCTTTCCAACCCAAACCGGTCTGGAATTCCACAAAACCAATCATAGCTAAAAAGTCCCTGAGGTGCTGAGGAGCTCTGGGAGCTGTGCAGGCCCTGGGCAATGGGAAAACGAGCCCATTTTCCTTGGATTTCCTTTGTTGTTAYCCCAAATGTGCATTCACTGAGACTTTTCAGGAATGTGACATTGCCTGTGGAGCTGATTCCTTGCTTAGACTGTGGTGCTGATGCACAGGGATGTGGAACAGATTTTATTCCCTTCCTCTGGAGTTGCATCTTTCCTCAGCTGTGATCTTTTCCTTCTGGTCTTTCCCTCAGTCCTTCCCTCGCCAGCCACATCCCTGCCCTCTGCTCTCCACATTTTAAGGCTGGAAAAGCTCAAAGAGGTGATTTATTGTCCTGTGCAGACAGGATTGCATCTCCTTACCTCCCACTTGGAAGTGATTTTTCCACTTGTTGTCCTTGAGCTGTTGCACAACCCCCCTGGCAAAGCCACGGCGCTGGGCAGGGATGAGGGATGTGCCAGGAATTCCTGCCAGGAGCAGCCTCTGGAGCCTCCTCAGGACCAGATTGGGTATTGTGGAAAAAGAGGGGGAAAGGGGGCTGGGTTAGGGTTGATTATTTCTGTGCCATGAGGATTTTGGKGGTTGCTGACACCGTGTGCCCCTGTAAAATGTGTCCTTTGGGGACAGAGGAGGGAAAATCCATAGGGAATGAGGCACCACTTGTGGGGGGAATGCCATCCCAGCCAAGCTAAGCCTGAGCCTGAGACCATTTTCCACAAATCCCTCCGTGGGCTGGCGTCACTGTCACCCACTGGGCCTGTCAGGAGTGATTTACACACCCAACCCAAACACTGGCAGGATCCAAAACTGCCACGGGAACCACGGGAAAAGGCAGGAAAGGGATGCTCTGCCCCTGGCAAGCCCCGCTCCTTGCTGCCTCCTGCTTTGCATTAAGCTGGGACTTACAAAACCAAACAAACAACTCTCCCTGCTGAGGGGAGCGGAGGGGAGGGCGTTGGAAGGGGGCTGTGTCTCGGAGCCAGGGTTTTCAGGGATCACAATCCATGGCAAAGCCGAGCTGCTCCAACGTGGTTTGTGTTAAATGTTCTTTTCATCCCGTGCAGAAGCCACGGATGTGCAGGGAGCTCATTGCACACCCTGGGTTTGTTCTTTTTTTTTTTTTTTTTTTAATTTAGATCACATTTTTTTAGAGGTTAAAGTTTTGGGGGTTTGAAGGGAGGAATTCTTACCATGGTTAGAACTGCTTCTTCCTTGGAAATTCTCCTGAATCCCACTCAGAAATGGATATGGAAGAATCCAATGGATGAAAGCAAAGCAAACCATTTGTAGCAATCCAAGATGAATTAATAACATTTTTTTAACGAGCTGAAAATTTGGAGGGCAATGATTTCCAGTCACTCAACATTTCTGAGAGGATGATTTCAAGAGGTTGTCAACAAATAGTAGCTCTTGCCTTGGTCCTGCATTCCCAGTGGGAATTTCCAGTCCCAAAAGTTTGAGATGCGATTCAGCCCGAGCTTTAATTTTCTGGTGCTTTTTGTGTTTAATGCGAGGCATTTCCGGAGTCCCACCACAGTTGTTCTCCCATTAGCACTGAAACCCAACTCCTGCTCCGAAACAGCCAAACGTGGGGACGTGGGATTGGGAATGGGCGTGGGATTCGGAATGGATGTGGGATTGGGAATGGGCACGGGATTGGGAATGGGCACGGGATTGGGAATGGGCGCGGGATTGGGAATGGGTGCGGGATTGGGAATGGATGCGGGATTGGGAATGGGCGTGGGATTGGGAATGGGTGTGGGATTGGGAATGGATGTGGGATTGGGAATGGGTGCGGGATTGGGAATGGGTGTGGGATTGGGAATGGGTGTGGGATTGGGAATGGGTGCGGGATTGGGAATGGATGTGGGATTGGGAATGGGTGTGGGATTGGGAATGGGTGTGGCATTGGGAATGGGTGTGGGATTGGGAATGGACGTGGTACTGGGAATGGGTGTGGGATTGGGAATGGATGTGGGATTGGGAATGGGTGTGGGATTGGGAATGGGTGTGGGATTGGGAATGGGTGTGGTGCTGGCTGTTGGTGGTGAGGGTGACACGAGTGCAGGTCGGATTGAGTTTGGTCCCACCTCAAGAGACGCTGAGGGACATCAGGCAGAGTCATGGGGCAGAACTGGAGCAGAACCAGTTTGTAGCTCGCCCAGATTTTGGGATTCGGGGAGCGAGTGAAGCCCTGGGGGTGTTGTCTCCGTCTGCCTCCGCAGGGTTTTGGTGCCTCCCCGGTGGGATGAGCCCAGGTTTGCAGCCCCCGGTCCCTCCCCAGCCCCGCTCTCCAGAATCAGCTCCAGCTCCTAAACCTCGGGCYCAGCAGGGAGCACTTGTGCCATAAACTACCCAGGGAAGGGCTCAGATCCCACAGGCACCCTCCCCCTCGTTAGGGACCCCTCAGGATCCCGAGGAGGTGCCTCATTAACAGGGAGCAGGGCCCGGCAGCCCAAGGGGGCAGGAATTCCTGCCGCTGCTTTSTGCCCTGCTAATGAGTTAAACGGCAATTAGCCGGGCCAGTGCTGTGCCCATGCCCAGGGCTCACGGATCACACAGCCAAGGCGTGGAGATGAGTTCGCGTTTGCCGTGGAAATGAGGAATTTGGGAGGTTTGTGTGATGAGGAGCTTCTTCCCCTCCTCTTCACCCGSCCTGCTGCAGTGTTGATTTAGTGCTGCTCTCCTCCATTTTTCCAAAATCCCCTTCCCACCTCTCCTTTTGGATACGTTCTCTTCCACATACACCGTGTTGTCCTCAAGGGCTGCAGCCCTGAGTTTTAAAGGATTTGGGTGGAAACCGGAGTCAGGCCACGTTTTTCAGCAAAAAGTGGGGTTTGTGCCCAGTGATGTCGTTGTGGGGTCTGGAGGTGCCAGGCAGAAATTCCTGATTCAGGAATTAGGCTTAGGCAGGTCCTCTRGGCCCAGCCTTCTGCCCAGGCTTGTCCTGCTGAATACACTCGGGATTTCTCCAGCGGAGCAGAAAGCTCCAGCAGCATTCCTGGGATGCCATCCAGGGAGGGATGTGCGGAAGGGCAGAGCCTCTGTGTTTGCCCAGGTTGTGTCAATGGGAAAAACACAACAAATTCCTTAAAAATGTGGGACTGTGGAGGGGTGAAATGTGCAGCTGGAGGCCCTTCCAGATGTGTGAGGAGGAGGGGCATGCAAATGCCTCAAAATACCATTAAAATACCATTAGAATACCATTTAAATAACATTTAAACACCATTAAATTCCACTTAAATTCCATTTATTCCCCGCTGCTGGGGTTCACCCTAGAAGACCCTTTAACACTTCCACCCAGATGTTTGGGTGCCGATGGGTCCCCACTCCTTTGCTTTAAAAGCCAAAACTCGCTCACAGCTGCTTGAAAAATCAAGAGGGACGTTTTGTAGCAGGAATAATAACATTGAAGGAAGGAATCCCTCGTGGATTTCCCCAACCTTTGCTGCTTAATGAACCAACTGATTGAGCCTGTGGGGTTGAAGTAATCCTTCCAAGGACCTTGGAGCCGTCCCATTAAGTCAGGGGAAAGATTTTACAGCACAATTTTTGTTAATGAACCCGGACTTTGTCATCAGAGGAAGAATTGGGGCTTTCTCCGGCCTGGCTTGAGGTGCAGGTGAAGAAATTTAATTTCTTGCCCTGCATTTTCAGCYGACACCTCATCATCAGTAAAAGTTGTAATGTTTCTTTCTCTTCTTTCCTTATGAACTGAGGGACAATGGAGAGGTTTGTAGGAGGAAAATCCTCCGAGCCCTGTTTAATGCAAAGACAACTCCTCCTTCAGCTCAGGAAATCCCTCAGCTGCTGATTTTTTTTTTTTTAGGCTGGGGGAGGAAAAAAAAAAATCACAGTGTGTTTATTGTATTCTTAAACCCTTCCTTAAAATCTCCCTTGGGCCACTTCCAGGGACGAAAAACCGAGCTGGATGGACCTTGGGAAGTGATTATCACCCTTGGTGTTGTCAGGGTGGTGTTGTCTGTAATTAATGCTGGGGAGGTGTTGAGGGATGGCTGCACAGAGGGGGTTTTGTTGTCATCGTCCTCATCCTGCTTTTCTTCCCACCTTTCCTCAGCTGCTCCCTGGCTTTTCCTCTGGCTGTGGTTCCACCAGCCTTTCTCAAGAGGTCAGTCTTGGCTGGCTTTTGTGGGTTTGGTCTCCCACCTTGCACTCCTGAGGTGCTCCAGCCTCCCGGGTGGGATTTATTTCCCCTCGGATACCAGAGCAGGGTCAGCCCCATCGTGGAGCAAATCTTCCCCACATCTCCAGAGGAAGGGTTTCCTATCTGTGTGCCCTTTAATGTTGCTGATCCTCTCCCAAATCCAGGGAAGGAATTCAGGGAATAACTTYGTGTGGAAGGAATGGACTCCTATCAGGGATCCCACAGACCTGAGTGGGGACAAAGCACTGATGGGATTTGAGTTCCCTGCAAATTTAAAAGCTCTGGATCCACTTAAACCCTTGGAATACCTGCAGATCTACTTCACTCCTCACCAGGGATCCCTCTCAAAATACAAACTGGGATCTGAGTTGAAAATCCTTCCCTCGTGGAAGCCAAAGACAAAACTCCCCTTTCCTTAGGTGGGACCGGGATTCCCAGCCTTGCCAAAGCCTGTTTGACCTCCTCCTGCCTTGGAGCAGCCAGGGGATGAGGAAAGCTGCTCCAGAGTGACCCAGACAGGCTGTGGGTGAAGCCTGTTAGGAGAGAGCCCCTCGGGAGGAGGCAGCTTCATCCCCGTTCCCACCAAAGCCGTTTGGCTCCCCGTTGCCAAAGCAGTGCCAAGCCCCAGTGACCTTTCGGCCTCCTCGCTGTGCTCCGAGGATTTACAGTGGAAAAAGCTCCTTCGTGGGAGGGAATCTTGCTCTTTCCTCCCAGGAGAGCCTCCAGCAGTGACTCAGCCCTTCAGCATCCCGGCTTCCCGGATCCCTCCGGTTTTTCAGCGGCTCCGAGGCTCGGGAAGAATCCGTGTGCTCGCCTCGGAGCCGGGCTGATGTCACCTCCTGCTCTGGCTTCCCTCAGCTTTCCAGGCTGCCCAGAGTGCACAGCTTTGATCTCAGTCTCCGTCACCACTCCTGGCTCAAGCCCCAACTGGATTCTCCTGGAATGATGACATTTTAAAAAGKCTTTGGAATGACAGCGGTCCCGGAGGAGATGGAGGTGAAGCTCACTGGAAGTCRGGACCTGGCGTTCCGGAAGATCCAAGTCACTGCCTGCCTGTTTCAGGCAGGGCTGCAAACCACGATCAGCATTTGGAATGGGAATTTTCGTTTCCAGATATTCTCTACAAGGGACCCTGCAAGGCAAACCCTTGGAGAAGGAATTCTGGGATCCTGGCAAAAGTGGAAAAATAAGTACACCAAATTTGGGAAGGAGACAACTGCTCCTCAGCAAAAGAGGAGCTGGAAAATGAACTGGAAGATGTGTCCAAGCCCCGAAGTGGAATCTGGGATAGATTTCCAGCACCTCCATCAGGTGCTGATTTTACTTGGGATGAATGGATTGCCAGGTGGCTGCCACAGACTGGAGGGATCCCATGGGGGCCCAGTGCGCTGGGAATCAGGGAGGTGTTGATTATCTCTGGTCGCTCCATCCCAGCAGAATTTTTGGGCCCTTTGGGGTGGAAAGCTGCACCAGCAGAGCACGTGGGAGCAGAGCTGGGCTCTTCCTTCCCACCAAATCTCTCCTTGATTTGTGCTGTGCCTGCTCAGCCCCGAGGAATTCCGGCGCTGGAGGATGGAGTTGTCTGGGCCGTGCTGTTAACMAGGCCACCGTGTTGATCAAACCTCAGCCTGGAACGTTATCCCAGGCAAATCCCTCTCTCCCTCTGCCCTGACTGAGTGGACAGACCAGAGAAAGTCCTCCAGGCTCATTTTTTGGGATTCAARTAGAGGTGGAGCAGGGCTGGTGCCAGAGATTGCACAACTCTTGCCCGATTCAAACCAGCTCCAGACTGAGCAGTGGATGCCTGGTGAGGGCTCGTTAGGGATGATGAATAATTAGGTGTGAAATTTTCAGGAATGGCAGCTCCAGCRTTGCAGAGGAGTGTGGGAATGAAGGGAGGAGTGGAGAGGAATCCCATTTAGCACCAGTTCAATCTGCAGGCTGGGTTTTCCGTAGGAAACTGGCAGCGCTGGCGTAAGGAAAACAGGTGACTTGGGAAAGGGTTGGATTTCCTTCCCTTCCCCTCCAGCTTTTCCCCAGCGGTGCCGATCTGCCAGCTCAGCTCCGAGGAGAAGTGACACATCCAGCACTTCCAGCCAGGAACTCCAGCCCAAATCCCTGGGCTTTGCTAACAACTCAATATTGTGTCATATTCCGGGCCACCCGTGAACCTCGGAGAAGCCCGAAATGCCAGGAAACCTCCCTGTCCAGCTCTTCCAGAGGGGTCGGGAAGCAACAGAGGTGGTCACAAGCTGCAGCTTGTGATGGTCCCACCACTCCCAGCTGTTGGGCTTGTGGTGGAGTCTCCATCTCTGGAGATATTCCAGAACCGTCTGGACACAACCCAGTGCTCCGGGATGACCTGGCTCGGGCAGGGGGGTTGGACCAGATGAGCCATTGCGGTCCTGTCCAAACTGACCTGTCCCGGGATTCCGTGACGTAGATAACGATGGTGAAGGTGTTTTCTGGGAAGGATGGAGGCAGGCTGATCCAGGATCGTTTTCCCATGGCTTTTAGCTGCTCTCAGGGCTGGAAGGGAGGGTGTGATCCACGTTGGCATCTCAGCAGATGCCTGGGAATTATCCCAACAATTCCCTCTACTCCAGGTGTGATAAGAGATTTCAGACTGCTGCTTCCTAAATCAGCATCCAGGAAGGGATGCTGCTGCTCCATGGGGCTTCTTCCATGGCTTCTGTCAGCCACAGGTTGAAGGGAAAACCCAAAAATTCCTCTTTGTTGGAAATGTCCCCAGTCTCCAAACTATTTTTCCTGCCTGCACTCATCAGACAACTGCAGGGATCAAAGAGTTTTCACAGTTTGTTGTTGTTTCTCAGTCTTGGGACTTTTTTTCCCCAAAATTTATCAAGTCTCTAAAGCCAGTGCGACAGGAATTGCTGAGCGAGGGAATTGTTTAGTGCAGCTCCTTGGACTCTTGTTTTACGTGGAAAATGTGTTGATTTGGGCAGGTGCCAACCAGGAAATTCCAAAAAGCTGGAGATGGCCCCATTACAAACAGTTTAACCAACCTCAGATGTCCCTTCACTATCCGAATAGGGAGCACATGGTCCTGGAAATAATGAGGTAATTAACAAATACACAGAAATTAAACCCTTTGGCTGTCTCTGGGTAACCCTGAATCCCATGGTTCCAGCTGAAATCTCCCAGTTGCCCCCATTTGCCCTGGAATGGGCGTTTTTCCAGCAGCCTGTCGAGAGCCGAGGTTGGATTTTGCGTCTCGTGTGTGTCATACTTGAATCCTGCCCTTTCCTCCTGAGGAAAAGCTGGATGAGAGGCAGAGGCAAAAMCAGGGATGCTGCTGCTCCGAGAGGCACAAGGGGTTGGCAGGAGGAGGGATGTGGTTGGGAAAAGTGGGAGAGACAAGTGCCCATCCAAGGAGAGCTGCACTTCCCTCTTCTCTTGCCTGACCCCTGTCCTGCTGCTGCCACTTCATTCCTGGAGCCTAAAAACTGAGGGAAGAAGGAATTGAGGCAGGAAAATCTCAGGAAAACTCACAGCCCTCAAAGGAGGGAGCCTGGAGTTGGATTTTCCATCTCTCCTTTGGGGTCCTGGTAATCGTGAGCCCATTTAAGGAGGAGACTGCTGGGGGCTCTCCTGGCTTGTGAGGAAATCAGGTCGCTTGTCCCTGTGCCAAAAGATGGATCCAGGAGTCCCTCTCTGGGCATCCAGCCATGGAAATATTGTCCCAGTTTTTCATTATTGTGTCGGGGCTTCCATGCCTGGGGTTGGGATCAACACATGGACCTGGACGTGTGTGTGTGTGTTTTCCCATCAGAGGGAGGAGGAGGGAGAACAGTGTCCAAAGGAGGGGCCTTCAAAGTCATGAGGATTGGGAAAGGTCTTCTTCCACCTTCCACGGTGGTGGGAAGGATTGGAGATGTCAGGGATGAGGGATGTCCCCTATCCCATAGCTTGATGCTGAATTATCTGGGCTCTGGAGGAGATTCCTGCAGCCTTGTGCACTCCAGGGGTCTCCACCCTTGGAGCATCCATCTCTCTTGGAGCATGGATCGGGACCACTGCATTCCCTGAGCCTGGGAGGGAGCAATGAGCTGTGCACTTGAACATCTTCAGCCCTTTCCTTGTGGAGCTCCAGCGTCGCTGTTTGACCTCGAGCATTTTGGGGAGTTTGGAGCCGTTTTTAGCTGCCAAGGGGAAGGGAGGGAGAGAGAAATTCCAGGAGGTTGGAGTGGCATCCCCGACACAATGGGAACTTTTCTTAGCAACTTTCCACTGTGCTGCAAATGTCAAAGATCATGGATATATTTGCATGTCTCAGACTGTCCTGGGGAATTAACTTCCCCTGCATTGGGGTAATAAATTTCACATCACAATAATTTCAGTGTTGGGAGGGAGATCTTTGTTCTTTCCTGGGGTTCAGCCTCAAAAGTCCCCGGGTTTAAGAAGCTGAATCCCTTTGTGGGACCAAGAGGAGGTGGCAGGTGGGCAGTGCCTTTGCTCCGAGGTTGATTGCACTCCTCAGCCCAGTGGATCCATGTGCATTCCCGGCTGGAGTGACAATAAGGACGTTTTTTGCTCTGGGACAAGTTGGGATTGGACCAGATTTAGGCTTGGCTCTGCGGGAGGGCGTACAGCTCTTGGCAGCCTGAAAACAATTAGCCCAAGAAAACAAGGCAGAACAAACTGGGACTCGTTGCAGCTTCCAGGGCCTTTGGATCAGGMTCTCCTTGACTCCAGGCCATGGCCCTGTTGGGGTTTCCTCCCCCCCCCAGTTTGAGATTTTGCCCAGTGCTTCCCTCAGGGGGAGTTGTGTGGTCTGGATGGAGCTGCCATGGGCGTCTTCCCCGCCGTGGGACCTGGAGCATCCCCAAAGCACTGGCTGAGGGCAGGGTGGAGGCTCAGAGGGTTCTGCCTCTCCTTGTCTTCACAGGGAACGAGGGCTTTGTGAAGGTGCTCAGGCTCTAGGACGAGATTCCTTGGGCTTGTAAACCGAAAGAGAGTAGTTTCAGATGGGATACTGGGAAGGAATTCCTGGATGTGAGCTGAGGAGGCCCTGGCACAGGGTGCCCAGAGAAGCTGTGGCTGCCCCTGGATCCCTGGAAGTGTCCAAGGCCAGGCTGGACAGGGCTTGGAGAAACCCGGGAGAGTGGGAGGTGTCCCTGCCCACGGGATGGGAGTTGGAACAAGATGATCTTTTAGATCTTTTCCAACCCAAACCATTCCATGATTCCATCAACCCAAACCAGGTGCTGTATGAATAAGACACCTCTGCTCTGCTGGTCCCAAACCCCATCCCTGATGCACAAGCCCAAGGGAAAAGGCACATTCCCGACAGCGGGAAGGTCGGAATGGCGTTGGGGCTGCAGAGCATCTGTTTGTCCATTCTGCTCCCAGAAAAGTCCTTCACGTTTGTTCCATCTGGACAACAAATGCGCCCTCCTGGGGGAACTCGGGTTTGACCTCTGCTCCTTCTGTGGAAGAACAAATTGAAGACAAACATGGAACATTTGCTCTGGGAATCTCCTGTCAGCGCCACGGAGAGGTCGGGAGCTGGCTTGGCTGTCCTGCTCCTGTCACGGATTTATGGAGACGTGGCTGGAAATGCACGGCCTGGAGTCCATTCCTTGTGTTTGGCTGAGGCTGGGGAAGAGAGAGCCTCTCTTTGAAGCAGGGGAATTGTGGATGTTGTCGTTTTAGATCCCRGATTATCGGTGTTCACGGGAGCAGAGTGTCCCACCACGTGCCAGGACAATGGGATCTTCCATGGCACGGTCACCATCGGGATCTGCCACAGGTCCGTGGGTTCATGGCGTGAGTTGCTGAGATGACAGAGATTGATCAAAGAGCGCAATTAATTACATYTATTAAATAATCGGGTGCTTTATCCTCCTTTTGCCTTGCACCCACAGGGCTGATGCTGAGCTCTGCACAGACTCTTGCACAGGCAAGGCCTGGATCCAGCTTTTTCTTTGGATTATGGATTTGGACCAGCCAGTTTCATTTTTTTCGGTTGGTCCATGGTTCTCTTCCAGTTCCCGTTGGTTCTTCCAGACAGGCCTGGGGGCCTTTCCTTTTGTGCCAAAAACTGGAGCTTTGACAGCCAACCAAAACAACTCCATCCCTCCATCCCATGTCACTCCTGGAAAATTAAGGAATGTCTCTTCTTTTTTTGTTATTGTTTGTGACATGGCTTTGGTTTAGAGCACAAAGCCTGGTCTGCATCCTGCCACTCCAACGCTGTCCCAGATTTTGGCAGCAGTTCTGGTGGCAGATGGTCCCGAGCAGACGGGTTTAGTTAGGCCAGACTCAGTGGCAGATCCCTGGGATGCCCAACCCCTGCCTCGTTCCCTCCTTTCTTCGGTCATCAATGAAGCCATTGAGAGAACCTTTAATAAATAAACAACAAAAAAAGCGTTTTTGGACAGGCAGTGGGATGGAAAATGACTCATAGGAGAACGGGGATGAAGTCCACTCTAGGATTAGGCATTCCATGTGTCGAGTTTCTGTTGGGGCTCCAGGAATGCTGTGGTTTTTCTCTCAGGATGATGCCAGCGTGGAATGATGTCAGTGTGGAGTATCTGGTCAGGGCGAGCTGAGGGAGTCTGGTTGTTACTCACAAATACAGGTCTTTCAGCATCTGGAAAATCCGTGACCAGCGCTTTTTGGGAGGCTCCAGGCAACGTCAGTGTTTCCAACCTGGCTGAATGCCATGAAAACTGCTGGAGTCATGCTTTCTCTCCTCCCTCATTTTTGTAGGACCYACTTTTTTCCCTTGGGATTGGGTGCAAACAAACTGGGCAGGGTTCTTTGTGTTGGTTTAGTCCTACCAAAGGAGGGATCCAGTCCTGGAGGAGCCAGTCCTGGGAGGAGCATGCGTGATATTGATGGGAACGCAGAGGAAAATCCTTAAGGGATGGAGGAAAAGCAGGAGAGATATCCTGCACAATTAAAGTTGGGGACCCGGTGGGCACCGAAAAGGCTTTGGGAGGAGAAACCTTAATCCGTTAACCCTTGATCCTCCGGTGTGAATATTAATGGAAAAAGGGACACTTGTAGGGGCACTTGGACTCGTTCCAGCAACTCATCTGCAGAGTTAAGGAGATTGCTGAGGGGGATRGTGCCCGGTTTCCCTTTCCTTGTGTCCTGTGATCCTTGTTTTCAACACCGTAATCCCTAAACCCACTGCTGTATCCAGTTTTTTAGGAGGTGCTTCCTTCCCGTTATTTATGTGAACTGATCGTTAGAAAGGGAGAAKAAAAAAACACCTTCAGAATTTTGTTTGCCAAAACTTTCTCCTGAAGTGCCCACAAGCCTGCCTGGAGTAGGGATTAATTAACGAGTAATTAATTAGCTTTAATTTTCCTACCATGGCAGTCTCTACCTGCTGCATAATTGACATTAACACCAAATTAATGCAAAATATAAATATAAACCCCTAGAGTGTTTGTGAATATGATGAATAAGTTATTGGAGAATCCTGGAATGGTTTGGGCTGGAAGGGACCTTAAATCTCATCCCATCCCACCCCCTGCCGTGGGAAGGGACAATTCCCAGTATCCCAGGTTGCACAATTGTTGTTAACACGTAAATGTGGATTGGTGGGGAAAGGAGGGAAGAGCCACCAGCTGGGCTCCTTTCCATGGGCTCCCAGGGCTGGGATGAGCTGCTGCATTCCCGGCATGGGGCAGCATCCAGGTGGTGCAGGAATAACGTGGCCCAAGGACAGCATCAGCTGGGAAAAGCCCTTCTGGCCACATCCCATCATGGGAATGGCATGTGCCATTCCTTCCATCCAGGTATTCTTCATGGGCTCGTTGACCTGGAACTAAACTCTCGGAAAAGYCGGGATTCCAGCCTGTCCGACTCCGAGCAGGGAGCGGTGAGGCTCCAGGGCAAGGGGCAGACGTGTGGAGGAAGCCAGCTTGCCATTCCCGTGGATGTTTTTGGGGGATTAAGGAGGGAATGATCGCTCTCCAGCCTGTCTCAAGGTTGAGGAATTACCTGGAGGGCCCGCTGGAATCCACTTTTGGATGACTGGAGATTTTTTCCTATCTGCAGTGACAGGAGGCGAGTCCAGCAGGCTGGAAACGGCCCCAGAGCTGTCAGAGGAATGATGGCTGCAGCCCGTGGCTCCATGGAAAGCTGATCCATGGCCGGCTGCACTGGGAGCTGGGAACAGCTCTGCCCCTGGCCATGGACAGACCTTCCATGGGGACAGGGGACACCCAGCCTGTGCCCCAAACCGGGCTCTGGCTGCTCCACCACCTGGGTTTGGAGAGGAATGGAGGAAGAGGAGGAATTAGTGAAAATTCCTGCCTTTCCTGAGGTTCGGTGTTTCCTGATCTCCAGGAAATGCCCCTATTTAGCACGGGGAAGATGGCGTTGGAGTGGGACAGTTTGGGTCTCCATCACTTAGGTCATCTCCATGGATCTGGAGGAACCACTCCTCCCAAGGGCCTGCCTGGGAACTGGAATGATGGGAAGTGTTTGGGGAAAGAACTGGAATGTGGGGGGCTCTGAGGAGCCCTAATTCCACCCACAGCATCATCCCAGACGTGCAACTTGCTGGGAAACCCTTCCCAGCCCCGTTCCTGGAGGACAGGGATCAGTTCCACTGTCACAAGGGATTTTTGCTCTGTCTCGCAGCTTTTTCTCCTCACATTCCTCAGGTGCTTTGCCTTGCTGCTGTTCCATTGCTGATATCCCTGGATAAAGAGAAAAGTGGGAAAGCAGAGGAGCAGCAACACAGATCTTTCTGTTTGCTAAAAAAATTGGCTTAATGGGTTTTTTTATTCATCCCAAAGGTGTCCAGGGGCAGATGAGGGGCTGGGACTGGAGCAGGAGCCTGGATTAACACCGAGGCCATCCTAGACAGCGCCGCTTCCCACCGGAGCGTGGATCCAGCTGGGGACGGTAAGGAAACAGCTCCTTATTTTTTCCTGGATTGGTGAATCAAGTAACACAGTGGAGAACATTTTCCRTGTTGTGGACTTTGCGTGTGAGGTTTTGGTTGCTGTCAGCCCCCCTGGCTGCTCCCTGATTCCTGCATCCATAAGGAATGAGCCGTCCTTTCCCAGTTTCTGGATCTGTTGATTGTGTGTTCGTAGGATGTGATGCCTTTTATAGGGTGAGCCCAAATTACCCTGCACATTCCCGAACAATTCCCCTGTAGGAACCTGTGAAAGTCAGCGCTCKAATCCCACATTTGGGAAGCAAGGAATATCTCGGGTGGAATCTTGGCCATTGAGGTTGGATGTGTGATGTTGTTTCCAGGTTTTCCTGGATGCTCCAGGAGAGAGCCGAGCTCAAGGCCCCGTGTGGGGAACGCTGTCTGTGTCTTTGGGGTGGAAGGATGTGTTTGCAGCCCAAAATCCRACCTAATTTTTCCTTGTGCTGGATCGTTCCCAGTCCAGCATCCCAGGCTGCCTRGTTTCCAAATCCAGGGTTTTATGGCACTTCTTTCCTGCAGGAAAAAGAAAATGGGGGGGAAACCAAATAATTCTAAAAGTTGAATATCACTGAGCAGCCTCCGAGTAAGGGGTGCTCCTCCAGCGGCCTCAAGGTGTGCCAGGGGAGGTTTGGGTTGGATTTTAGGGAAAATCTCTGCGTGGGAAAGGTCATCCAGCCCTGGCGGTGATGGAATCCCCATCCCTGCAGGGAATTCAAAGCCGTGTGGATGTGGCGCCTGGGGTCATGGTCAGCGGYGGCCTCGGCAGCGCTGAGGGAATGATGGGTTGGACTCARTCTCAGAGGGCTGTTCCAATTCAAGTGATTCCATGATTTTAAGAAAATATGGGAGAGAGATGGCGGTTAATGGAGGATCCTGTGCTGTGCAGAGGTTTTGGACCTGGGCAGGTCTTGCGGGCAACCCTAAAAAAAGCTCCAAACCGGGACGTGTTTGGGAGCAGGCACAAAAAGCCAGGGAAAAGAACCATTTCCCTTTCCAGCTCCTCGGGAGTTGGAACCGGTGTGGAAAAAGATGTTGTGAGTTACTGGTGATGAATGAGCCGCTGGCAGCCCCATTAATCAACGCTAATCATCGGGGTTGTTTGGGGAGCGGGAGTTCGTCTGGGCCGGGGTTGGTTCCTGTATGGAACAAACGGCTTTATTGGGATCTGCTCCGGAGTTGGACAGGAATCCGGTGCCTGATGTTTGCTTGACCGTCTGATGACTCAGGAAAATCAGGAGAGCTCAGCAGAGCTTTTGCTGGCATGGGGAGCTCCAGGGAATCCTTCCAAAAGCGGCTCCAGAGGCGGATTCACATCCCYGTCGATTCTTGGGGGGATTTTTCCCGGGATTTGTAGCTCTGATTTTGATTTCTTTACTTCTGCTGAGTGYGTGCGTTGGCATCTGGGCATCTCTGTGGTCTAGAGGTGTGATTCCAAGGGGATGATTTATTCCAAGTGATTGCTCCGTGAAAATCCTCTCTTCCAGAGGCTCCACAGCAATTCTGCATCATTCCTGCTCCTAAATCCCTGTAAAGGATCTTTGCTTGTTCAGGAAWATCCCTCTCCTGCTTTGCAAAACGTAGGTGTGACAGAAAAGATCATTCCAAAGGTTTTATCCAGCTTTTTATTCCTGTAAAACCAGGGAAACTCCTCATCCAGGAGACTGGAGAGGGATTCAAGGTCGAAAGCACGGGGTGAATTCCCTTTTTATGGTCCCACAAGTTTCAGGCACAACTTCCATACAGAGAATTCCCATCAAGCGCAGTGTGAGGATCCCACCACGCCRATTAGAGCCTCCCAGGATATCAGATTTATGGAAAAGCTGAACATTTTGTGCCCTTTTTTGCACAGATTTCCTTGCGCCAGCAAAAGGAACAGGAAACTCCTTAGTGAGCCCTGATCCCTGGACCATCAGTTCCAAAAACAAAGCTGGATGGGAAGGAAAACAGGGGGAGGGAGATAAAAAGTTATATCCCAATTTATACCGCAGGGTTGGGAAAGGTTGATGGGAACACTGGAGCGGCCGAGCCACCGGGAATCACAATTTTAGGGAAGCAGCAGCCCAGGAGCAGCTCTCGGCCGGGGGTGCTTCCACCAACCACAACCCACGTGAACATTTTTCGTGGTGGAATTGGGACTATTGTGCAGAAAAATACGGAATCAGGGAAGAAAAATGCCCRTAAAATGCCGTGGAAATCCCCACTCCCTTCCCAGCCCTGCCTCCGTCCCTGTGAAAGAGCAGTTGTGGACCTCGTGTGTCAGCCAAGGCTCGGCTTTGGGGTTTTCCCTTTGTCTCAGCGCTCCAGGGACCTCTTGGCCGTGCAATTCCCGAGGTTTATTTGCTCTCCCGAAAAGCTGATAGCTGGATATATCCCCAAAATCAACACTTTGGATTGTGCTGTTTATTTAATGACCTTCCCTCACTTCGCGGTGATTAAGTCCGTCTGCGGCCGGCTGTTTTGCTTAGCGTTAAATTCCCGTTATTTTGGGAAGTTCCTTTCCACACTGCGTCCTCCCAGTTGCCTTCCTGTAAGTGAGGAGGGTGGCTTTGGATCCAGGTTTTCCTCCCCTCCTCCCTGCTCCTGGATTGCAATTTTCCATTCCTGGCTTGCGAGCGGCTTCCAAATTCTGCCTCTCGGAGCGTGAAAATCCGCCCTGGAACGAGAGGCTTTCTCCAGGAAAGCCCAAAACCTTCCTGCTGCCGTGGGAAAGATGCTCCAAACCTGCATCCCTTCGGGATATCCCAAAATCCAGTCCCTTGCAGAACATCCYGGGATGGTGGTGGGCACCGAGGTTCAAGGACCTCTTGGCCTCTGTCCGTGTGTCCCAACAAACGATGGCTCCAGCGGTGTGAGGAGCACAGAGGAGGTGAAGCACCCACCAGGATCTGCTGGAAGGAATCCACCTTTTATTCCTCTTTTTCTTCTTCAGACACACCGATCCCTGCTTTGGCACGGCACAAACGTGGCCACCAGGCACACGAGTCCTTCCCCTGGGGATAAAACTCTCGGGGGCTGGGCTGGGCACTGGCTGTGTCCAGTAATTCCAGAGAATTACCCGACAGAGTTTCCAGCATTATCAGGTCATGGAATCGTGGAGAGTTTGGGATGGGAGGGACCTTTAAAGCTCATCCGGTCCTGCGAGGAGCAGGGACACCTTCAGCGGGTTGCTGGGGGTGAACATTTCCAGGGATATGTGAAGCATTCCAGACTGGGAACTGCAGCGGGTGGAGAAGATCCCAAGGCAGAGCCCCAGCAGAGCCAGGAGCCGTGGGTGACATTTCCCGTGGGGCCAGGAGACTCCACGGCAGCTCCCTCGGGAAAGGGGGATTGGGAAAATACCCCACAGCCTTTTTTCCAGCTGGAAGTCTTTCCCCGAAGCTGGAATAAAGTAAGATTTCCCCCAAGGAGAGCAATATCCATGGATATCACAGCGTGACGCTCCTGCTGTGCCTCAATCCCRCTGGAATCTGCAAACCTGGGCAAAACGAGGGCTTCTCCTTGACTCTGCCGCTCCCTCTGGAGGTTATTCCCAACCCGGTGCATTTCCTATAGCAAAGGAGGTTTCCCAATCCCTGGATAAGATCTTCCCTGCCCTCAGTGGAGTCATTAATTCCATCGGCTGCAATCCCACTTTAATTGGGTTAAATTAGTGCACGCCAGTCCCGRGAGCACTGGGATAAAGCTCTTCATTGTGTGAGGATGCCGAGTGCTGGGCRGGATCCTGGTCCTTATCTCTTATCTCCTGCTTTGTCTCCCAGTGCATCCTGTCTCCCAGTCGTTCCCGGGGCCAACATTCCAGCAATCCCCAGTTCCATGCTCCACGTTGTGTTAAAACCTCGTGGTTGTGGCTCGGCTGCCAGAAAAAAACAGAGTTAAAATTAATCAGAGTTTAATGGGAGTTTAATCGGATTTAAATCAGAGTTTGTCTGCTCGTGTTGTGCCAGGTGTGATGAGGATCCCGAATTCCGTGTGGTGCCCTTTATCCTAAATCCCCGCGTCCCCCCTGAGCTCCGCCCGATGTAGGACCAAGAGCTGCCCAAGCTGAGCTTTGTCAGGAGCGGCTGGTCCATGGAAAGCCTGGCTTTGAGCACGGGAATGGATTCAGGGATTCACTCAAGTGCTCTGCAGTGAGCCGAGAATCCGGACAGGATGATCCGAGCGTGGATTGTCCCAGTGCCAGCTCTGCYTTGGAGGACACCAGCAATCCCAAAGAAACCTCGGCTCTCTATTCCRGCTAAGCCAAGACGCAGATTTAGACAAAATAATAAATGTCCAACTCCATTTTCCTGCTTCTTTTCCTTTAATGCATTGTGAAAGGTCTTTGAACACAATTCCAAGCCCTCTAAACAATCCCATATCCCCCCTCCTCCCGCTCCGATGCACCTGAGCTCCCCTCCAGAAGACGCCCTGGCTTTGTTCCCAAAAAAACAACTGGGAAATCTTCCCTTCCATAACCTTCCCGTCCTTTTCCAGAGGATCCTTGCTCAGGCCCAGCCTGGGATCCAGGCATCCCCCCAGCTCTGCTCCTTCGTTCTTTCAGTGCTGGAATTCAGCTTCAAAAAGCTTTGTCTGAGTGATCCGGGTGCTTCTGGCTGCGCGGCTTCCAGAGGCTCATCCATGGAAAACAGCAATGGGAAAAACAGATCCAGGAGGTTTTCAGTCATAAAACACAGACATAAAATGCCCTTGGTGGCCAGAGTTCACAGGCAGGACAGAGGCTCCCAAAACCATCCGGGTTTTCCTGGTTTTTGTAGGATAATCATGTTTTTCATGGATTATTGGGATAAGATGGAGAAAACAAAGCCAAAAGAAACATCTTCAGTCCTTTAAGATTCTGGCATCCCATCTTCCCGACATCCCAGATCCCGGGAGAGCCGGAGCTCAGGCTTGGAGATGCCCGAAGTGAAGGAAAAGGGCAACCCCGGATGTTTTCTGGCTGTTCCCACACAGCCGATTTAAGGAATTGTGTGAGTGCCGGAGGGAAGTGCCGGGAATTCCCGGCTGTCCTGGGATCCAGGCTGTTGGCCAATGACCCCCGAGCAGCTCTAATTGCAGCTGCACTAACGAGCTTTTCCCAAGCCCCACATCCCGACCCTCCCTCTCCTTCCCCTCCATCCCATTCCTGCTTCCAGCATTGGTGTGTTTTCCTTAATTTGCCGTTTATCCAAGGGCAATCTTTAATTAAGGAACGAGGTGCAGAGTGCCGGGAGCTCGGGGAGCATCCCTGGCTGTGGAAAAGCTC
Organism: Parotia lawesii; assembly: GCA_003713295.1. Classification (NCBI taxonomy): domain Eukaryota; kingdom Metazoa; phylum Chordata; class Aves; order Passeriformes; family Paradisaeidae; genus Parotia; species Parotia lawesii. Next base: position 1,725,428 of record RAHM01000023.1, on the reverse strand, counting down.
CCGGGAATATCAGCCTTTGCCATCAGGGACCGTTTCTTTGTGGGCAGCAGCAGCCAGAGACCTCTTGTTCCACCCTTCCCCATTTGTCTCAATCACGGAGCTTTTCCACACCTCGGCATTCCTGGCAACCGGAGAGTTCCCTCTGGAGCTTTCCCGCCGTTTTCCTGCCTCTCCACATCTTCTGAGGGAAGTTTCTGCCTCTCCTCCCACGCTGGCACCTCCGGGCAGGGACACGGCGGTGGCTCCAACCTCTGCATCCTCCCTGTGCTCCAAGAGCAATTCCTGTCCCGCTGTTCCACCCCTAGCTCCAGGAAAAAGTAGGGAAGCAGGACAACATCTACCTGTGGATGTTCTAATTGATAAGAGAGTTCAGACCTGTGAATTCATTGATTTGGGGACAGATTTGGTTTAAATCTCGTTTCTGGTTCGTTTCTGGCTGCTGCTGAAGGGTAAATTGTGGATTCCGGGACTTTTTCTCGTTTTTGGAGCCTTAAAATGGGATTTGAACATCCCCAGGCAGCTCTGGGGACAGCACACGGTGGCTTTGGGCTGCTGTGGCAGGAAATAGGGGGAAAATTTGGATTAGAATCCATCAGCGCTGGGAAAAGAGGGAGAAAACCTTTTTATGCCAGTTTGGAGCGTTTTATTTACAGGGGTGGGAAAGGCTTTTCCATCTGTTTGGGGGGGGGGTGGTCGGTTTTGAGGGATAGGATGTGGATTCAGGGATTCATTCCCAAAACCTGCTCCTGTCGCGCTTAGAGCCCACCCTGCCCCCGCCTCAGCCTCGAGCTTCCCACATCCATGGAGGCAGCGCCGCGATTCCCGGGATGGATCGGCGTTTCTGAGGATAGGAGGGAGCTTAAGGATCCGCTGGACTCCAGCCGAGCTCAGCCTAAACTCCAGGATTCTCTCGAGGCTGGGAATCCCGAGGCTGCCGGAGCTCAAAGCCGATTTCCCGACCATCCGCTGCCGGCTGCCTGTCCCATTCCCGGCGAGATTTTGTTGGAAAAGCAAACTGGAATTGCCGCTGGAACATCGCGGCTCGGGAGGATTCCTGGGCTCGTCCCTCCTGGAAGCGGCGGGAGGGAGGGAAAATGGGAATTCCACGCAAATGCGGGGATGCGGGGCTGAGCCCGAGGCGGCTGTTCCCTGCGGATTCCCGCTTTTCCATGGAAACGGAGGCACCGCCTGGCCCCGGGACGTCCCTGCTAAAGCCATTCCCGAGCTCCCTCCCAGCCCCTCGCACTCCAAGGTTTTCCATAGGAAACTTCGCTCCAGAGCCCAGCGTTCGCTCCGGCTTTTATGGGATTGTGCAACCCAGAGGCTGCTCCAGCGGTTTTGGAACGGGGGAGTTTTATTTTATTTTATTTTATTTTATTTTATTTTATTTTATTTTATTTTATTTTATTTTATTTTATTTTATTTTATTTTATTTTATTTTATTTTACTTCATTTCATTTCATTTCATTTCATTACATTACATTACATTACATTTCATTCCGTTGTTATTTAATTTTTTATGGTTTTTCTAAATTTAATTTTATTTTTCATTTTATTTTTATTTTCATTTCATTCATATTTTTGTCTTTTTCTTTTATTTATTTCCCTTTATTTTCTATTTTAGTTTTTATTTTACTTCTCTTTCTTTTCTTTTTCATTTTGATTTTTTAATCTTACTTTTGATTTTATTTCTATTTTACTTTTCGTTTTTCTTTCTTTTTTATTATTTTTCACTTTATTTTGCATTTTACTTTTACTCTTGTCTTTTTATTTTCTTCTTCTATTTCATTTTTATTCATTCCTTTTTCATTTTATTTCATTTCATGTATTTTTTTTACTTTTATTTTATTTTTTATTTTACTTTCTATTTTATCATTCTTTTGATGTGATTTCTCTTTTCAATGTATTTCATTTAGTGTTATTTATTTTTATTTTATTTCAAATTTTCTTTTCTTTTAATTTTATTTATTTATTTTCATTCATTTTTAAATTTTATTTCATTTTATTCCATTTTATTTCATTTTATTCCATTTTATTCCATTTTATTTCATTTTATTCCCCCAACCAAGTGGCAAAAATACCTTTAAGAATGAATATTAGGGAAAATTCCATCCTGGGAAGGGCTGTCCAGTGGTGGAGTCCCCATTCCCGAGGGATTTGTGGCACTTGAGGACATGAGCGGTGCTGGGGCATGCTGGACTCGATCCTGGAGGACTTTTCCAACCTTAATTCCCTGATTCCYCACAAAGGCAAAAAGGTCGAGCCCATTGTGGACGAGTTCTTCTTCCAACTCCACATTTTCCATGAAGGATCCGATTTTTCCCAAATCCCTTTTTTTTTGGCTCAGAAAAGCCAGGCCTAAGGAGCTGTTCCTCATCCAGCTGAACAAAGATCCAGGGATCGGATTTCCCTGGAAAGCCCGGGGTCCGTCCCTCACCCCGGCACTTGTGCTGGATCCTGGAATTCTGCCCTCTCCAGGACCTCGTGCCGGCCCTTGGTGACATCACTGGGAAGTGTTGGAGAAGCAGCTGCTTCTCCTGAGAGTTTGGAAAAGGTTTTTCCTTTCCTCYCGGGAAGGAAATCTTCCTGAAGCTCCTCGTTCTTCGAGGAAGAGCAGCTGGAAACAAACGGGGAAGGGAAGGGAGATTTTCCTGGCTGGRGAATGCTGGGGGCAGCTCCCGGCTCTGATAAGGCAGAGGGAGAAGGGACTAAACCAGCGCCTGCTTCCCACTGGAGCTGTTAAGGAATCATGGAATCCTGGAATGGTTTGGAGTGGGAGGGACCTTAAAGATCATCCAATTCCATGGGACACCTTCCGCTGTCCCAGGCTKCTCCAAGCCCCGTCCAACCTGGCCTTGGACACTGCCAGGGATCCAGGGGCAGCCACAGCTTCTCTGGGAATTCCATCCCAGCCTTTCCCAAATATCCCATCCACCTTCCTTTGCTTCCGTCCTTACCCAAAAATTCCAGCGCAGGTTGCAGATTCCAGCTCCTGGTGATGGGCAGGGTGGGTCCCTCACTTTCCTGTGCCGTTATTCTATCCTGCATCCAAAAAATATTCCCTGGAATGTCCGTTCCCAAAGTGACTCCCTGTCCGAGGGGATGGATTGTTGGRTTTTCCTCCCAACCCAAAGCCTCACGCTCAGGACTTGCCTCGAAGCAGAGGGAATTTGGGATGTTCCCTCCGCAGGTTTAATCCCRAAGTTTAGGGATCTGTGCTAGAAGGGCTTTGAGAAAGTGARCKRGAAATGGAAATATTCCCATGAAAWCGGGGTTTGGAAGTCCCTAGGCAGCTTTAGGGACAGCACAGGATGGCTTTGGAATGCTGTGCCGGAAAATAGAGGGAAGATTATCCCCAGGGATCTGGGAAAAAGGTTCAGGAGAGCTCTTTACCACTTTGGCTTTGCAGGACATCAAATGCTTTTCCTTCTGCTGGGTGGAATTTGCTTCCAGGGGGGAATTTTGACGTTCCCTCCCCCTCTTTTGCCCTTTTTTTGCCGGAGCATCCAAGGAACCTCCTGGCTTCTGCAAGGTTTCCAGATTTTCTTTTTTCCACGATGTAACCTTTTAAAAGTTCTTCTCCCCTTCGGAATCTTGGGATGTTTCAGGTTTCCTTGGCCAATCCGGAGCCTCGTGGAGCTCAGGCTGTTCCTTTGAAGCCACAAAAGGCTCAAATGCAACCTAAAGAATTTGCTACCAGAAAGGGTGGAAAATTCCCCCTCCTCCGGGATGTTCCCTGCCGGATTCGGTGGCAGGAAAAGGGGAGGGAAATAAAAAAGGGCAGGAAAATAAAAATGAGGAATAACTCGGCGTTTGGGGCCCAATAAAAACAGGGAATCTTAAAGCAAAAGGAAAAAGTGGAAAAGGTTTACGGGGGTTTGAGGAAAGGTCAGATTTTACTGGATTTCCTTCCAGGAAGGTCAGAATTCCGAAGGATTGATCAAGAAATGGTCCCTGCCTGGTCCTGCTGAGCAAAAAGTGGAAGTTGTGGGGTAGAAGTGGCGGCAAGTCCCAGGAATTTTTAATTTCCTGCGATTCATTAATTTCTCTTTCATTGGCTGGAGATAAAGCTGTGCTCGGACCCACGGTGGGAATGTTGGGATGGGGCTCCAGCTCTTGGGGCCATCTCAAGACACCCATAAATGATTGGAATTAGGAATCAGTTTTCCAGTACTGGCTCCTTGGGTTCGAGGGGGATGCAATGGAAAAATGGAAACACCATTCTGGGGACARGATCTGCAGCACTTCCTCATCCCAAACACTCCTGAGGGGGATGGTTCCTGCATCCATATCCATCTGGATTCTCCGTTTGGAGATTATCGTGCCTTCRACAGAAAAACAATTTCCATCTGATSCAGCTTCTTCTTGATCCCTCCAAATGAAATCCAAAAAAACCCCATCTCACATGGAATCATGGAATGGCTGGGRTTGGAAGGGACCCCAAAGCTCATCCAGTGCCACCCCTGCCATGGGCAGGGACACCTTCCACCATCCCAGGCTGCTCCAAGCCCCGTCCAACCTGGCYTTGGACACTTCCAGGGATCCAGGGGCAGCCACAGCTTCTTTGGGAAGCCTCTTCCAGCACAGGAATCCTCTCCTTTCTGACAAAGCCCCGATGAGCTCAAACACCCGGCCCAACACATCCCAGCAGCTCCAGGAGCMCCTCCTGCAAACCTCAGCACAAGGAGAGGCAGGAGAGGGAATTCTTGGCTGCTGAAAGCATTCCTGGGGGGAAAATCCCGCCTCAGCCCCTTTTGGTGACGCGATCCCAACTCCGCACTTCGCCGTGGCGGCGGCTCCTGCCAAAGGCTGAGCTGGAGCTCCCACTCTGTGCTCCGGCTCTGGCTTTTGCTGGTTTTCCTTGGGAGCAATCGGGATTTGCACGTTCAGACAACCTCCTGATGCTCCTCTGGCAGCGGGCAGGGCTGGATGCAGCGTAGGAAAGTTCCTTTGTCTCCTGTTTCCATTTTTCTTGGAAGGGAGGGCAGCGCGAGAGGCGGCGGCCGAGGAACGGCGGGCTCGGATCCGCCGGCCAGATTCCTGCATCCAGCAGCCGAAAGCAGGGAAAGRGGTTTATCCCTGCTTGGAGCTTCGGCTTGGAGGCCACAGCTGTGATGGGTGCTGGCTGGAAAACTCCAGGGAGGATTCCCCTCCAGCGGCAGGAGCAGCAGTGCCAGCGGCTGGATCCGGACCAGGGTGGGCAGAGGGATGGAGCAGTGGGATGAGCGCGGGAAGCGGCCCCCCAGCAGGAATTCAGCTCCCCAGCTGGGACAGTGACACCCCAAATCCTGGGACAGTGACACCCCAAATCCTGGGACAGCGACACCCCAAATCCTGGGACAGCAGCGCCCCAAATCCCGTGGTGCTCACTGATTCCCTCAAATCCCCAGCTGCTGGAGATTCCCAGAGATTCCCAGGTTCATTTGGACTGAAAATGCTGGAACTGGAAGCCCAAGGAAACGCTGTCAGAGTGAGGAGGGAATAGAAAACCCACCCTTTTCCCCCCCGGTGGAATTATTTTGAAGGCAGCATGGCTTTGCCTGGCGAAGTCTGACTCAGGAATTTTGCCTCCTTGAGGCTGGCAGGGCTGGCAGCGGGACAGAAACGTTTGCTCCAAGAAAACTTGGCAGAAAGCGGGTTTTCCAAAAAAAAAACCCCAACCCAAACAAGAAATGGAGTTAATCCCTTCATTTTCTCTGTAGCTCTTCCTTCCCGAGCTGCCTCTCCACGGCCCGGGTGTGTTACGGGTCCCRGGTGCCTCCCAGCAATTAAGTGGAGTTAAAATTCCTCCCTGACCTCGGGTTTATCGAGCGCCGTGCTCGGGTTTGGCATCTGTCAGGCTGCTCCAAACARCATCCCGCGTGCCGGGGCTCGTTCCCGGAGCCCGGGGGCACGGGGGGATCGGGAGCAGGTGGGACCGGGAACAATGGTGGAGGCGGGAGATGCTCCCGTGGAAACGCGGAGCCGCGGGCTGCTGGAAAATCCAGCGGGAGCAGCCGCAGCAGGAGGGGTTGGCAGGCGGCCATCCCCACAGACACTCCCGGGAGGTACCTGTCCCTTCGGCTCAGCCTCTGGAATTCCTCATCCGTGTGCGGAGGGAGAGCTGCCTCTTCCTCTCTGCTTCTCCCGAGGGACAGCGGAGAAGTCCATAGGTGGGGCAGCCATGGAATCATGGAATGGTTTGGATTGGGAGGGGTCTTAAAGCTCATCCCATTCCAGCCCCTCCATGGGCAGGGACACCTTCCACTATCCCAGGCTGCTCCAAGCCCCGTCCAAGCCGGCCTTGGACACTTCCAGGGATCCAGGGGCAGCCACRGCTTCTCTGGGCACCCTGTGCCAGGGCCTGCCCACCCTCACAGGGAAGAAAGTTATCCATGTGTCCTGGGAGACAAATCTTCATCCCARATATTCCTCGGTGGTATTTCCAGTGGTGGCTGGGGCTGGTTTGCCCGTGTGGGGAAGTGGAAARTGGGATTTTCCAGCTGCCTGCAGTCAATGTCCATGTCAATCCCGGTGGGATGACATCTGCAGGCTTGGGTGGGATGAACATCTCGGCTTTGTGTGGCTCAGATAATCTTTGGATCCGGAAAAAGTCAAGGAAGCTGGGACAGTGCCCTGGGATTTGGCTGTAAAACCGAGGAGTCGCTTTCGGTCCCTGTGTCCCGCCCCATCCTCGTGGCAGGTGGCTTCTTGTGAGGGAAGAGGGCTTGGGAGAAGGGAATATTTCTCAGGAGTAAAGTAACCAGGCAGCAGAGGGTGCAAAATTGGCCCAGATTCCCGGAATCCATCTAAACCTGGCATTTTTTAGACTCTGTGCGGTGGGAAATGTCCTCTTCTCATGTGAGGGAATGGACCCTCTCCTCCCACTCCACAAAACCCCCGGGGCTTTCCCATGAAACCAGGTTCGGTGGGATTTGTAAGTGAAAACCTCCTCTGACCAAACTTTACGTTTTCATTTCCTCTGTAAAACTGGGAAATCACCRCGTTTTTATTGGGAATCAACTGCTCTGCCCCAGCTCGGAGCAGCGAGTCCTCCCTGGGCAGAGCTGCTGCTCCATCTGTCCAAAGGGAGCAAAAATTCCAACCCAAACCTTTCAAAAATATCCCAGAAATGGCTTATTTTGGCTGGATTGCTCCCGCGAGCTCGCTCCAAGCTGGCAGGGAAGCGGGGAAGATCTGCTGGAGCGGGGTGGATGTGGGCGAGCGCTGGAGCACGGAGAAGCCCTGGAAAGTTTGGGTGGATTTGGAGGAGAGYGGCTTTTTGGGGTGGTGTGTGTGGAGGGAAAAGTGACTTTTCCATGGATCCAGAGGAGCCTGAAGGCTCCTGAAGCCAACGGGCCAAGATGCCACTTAAGGAATTCTCAAATTCCTCCTGCTGTGGTGGATAATAATCCTATAAATAAACCCCTTTCCCTCTATGGGAAGCAAAGAAAATGCCTTGAAAAAACACRTTTTGTGCTGAAAGATTTCAATTCTCCAGCTCGGGCTGGCCCCAAAAAATCCTTTTTCCCCCCCTCTTTTCCTCTTTTCCCTGATTTCTGTTCTTCCACAACGCTTTTAAACGGAATGATACCAGCAGCGGGAGAGGAGCCGAGCGGATCGTGCCAAGCCCTGTCCAAACAACCCCGCAGCCTCGAGCTGCTCCCGGCTGGATCCTGGAATTCTCTCCCGCTGGCTGATAACGTGAGCGTGATTCACGCTCTGGCAAATCGCGGTGTCAGCTCCTCTCGGGCCCTCACAGCTCCTTTGACGCGCTCCTTTGTAATGCAATTCCCTTGGCTTTTCACGGGAATCGTTGGGAAAGCCGCCGGGAAAKGAGGAATGGGTGGGAGAGCGCGGCTCTTGGGGAGGGTGAAAACGCGCCGAGGTCGCTTTTTGCCGTGCAGGGTCTCTCMGACAGCGCTGGGATGCGGGAATGRTTCCTCGGATGGAGCCGCCCCACAGCACTTCCCTGCACGGTGGCGTTTCCCACCTGGGGAGGACAGATTTTCCCTGGATATCGTGGTTAGGAAGAGTTGTTAAAGCCGCGCAGGGAGGGAGGAGGAACCACAAAAATKGGATTTTCCCGAAGCGTTGCTGCTGCGCCCTGATCCCATCGCCGGCTCCGGTGACTCCAGCAGGAATTTTGCACCCGTCCAGTGCCGTGGCTGGGTGGCACCAGGGTCCCTTCTGCTTCCGAGGAGATGGATTTTGGAGGGCAGAGTTGGGAAYGGAGGTGCTCCCTGGGTTGTTTTTCGAAGGTCACGTCGCTCCGGCCGCCTGCAGGAAATTATTGTGCCCCAACGCCAGGAGCTAAGACAGAGGAAGGAGAAATCCCTGGGAAACAAAACAAAGGGAAAGATGAGAGTCCTGAGAAATCCAGGCTGTCCCTGAGCGAGGCAGCGTGGATGGAAGGGAAATTCTGGTCGGAACAGTTTTGTTGAAGGGAAGAAGAAGGACACAGATCCTGCGCCGCTTCCCTCGAGCACCGAAGGGAAAAAACATCCTAAAATACCTGGAACATCACAAAACCTTCCGAATTCCCGCTGGGGAATGGGAGCACCCTCGGTTTCCTTTGAAAAGGTCAAAATGCCGCAATAATTGAGATGGATTCGGTCTGGGTGAGGCTCCGTGCTCCCCCAAAACAGGTTTTTCCCACGGCTTTTCAGCTCATCCTGCCTCCACTTTTTTCTTGGAGCTGCCCTCGGAGCGTTATCCCCTCCAGGTTCACTGGAATTTGCAGTGATCCAAAAAAATCCGTTGTTTTTCCAGCCCCCCACCTGAGACTGGGATGATTCACTGGGAATTGGGATTGGCAAAGTGCTGAGTGGTGATTTTTGTGCTGGAGAAGTCCCCTTTTTCCATGGGAATTGGGCTTTTGAGCCRGAATTGTTGGGAACAGCAAATCTTCCATGGTTTATTGGTCTGTGCTGGATTTGGCCAGGGATTGGCATCTCCATGGCTGCTCCTGGGGGTTGTGCCGGGTCCCAGAGCTTGGAGATGGTATTTTCTTGATTGAGGCGAAAATAAAATAAAATAAAACAAAACAAAACAGAATAAAATAGAATAAAATAAAACAGAATAAAATAAAATAAAATAAAATATAAAATAAAATAAAATAAAATAAAATAAAATAAAATAAAATAAAACAGAATAAAATAAAATAGAATAAAATAAAACAGAATAAAACAGAATAAAATAAAATAAAATAAAATAAAATAAAATAAAATAAAATAAAATAAAATAACCCAAGCAAATCTAGAACTATACTGTGCAAAACAAAACCCACAACTTTTCCAAGCATTCCCCCATTCCAGACTGGTGAAATTCCAGCCAACCTTCAGCAGCATCCCTACATCTGAGGCGATGGGGGAAAGCAAATCCTGGCATGGAARAAGGGGGGAAAGGCATTTCCAGCTTCCAAAGGGTGATGGATATCCAAAGAAAATTGGGCTGCTGAAATCGTGCTGGGAAAGTTGACGTGACCTGGCTGGGCCGTGGTTGAATCCTGTCCTTTCTCAGCCCCCGGTGAAGGAATTGGAGATGCTTGGACAACATCCTGGGAAGGGGCTGGATCTGCCCCTCCGTGGGGTTTGTTTGCTTTAGTCTGGGGCGAAGCTTCTGGAGCGCTTTGGAAGCGTTTCCCGGCGTGTCCGGCCGCTGCTCCCCACGGAATCCGCGTTTTTCCTGGTGACCCTCTGTGCTGCCCGTGGCCTCTCCTCGGTCCCTTGTCCCTCTCCCCTCGGCAGCCACGGTGTCAACAAAACTCTGCTCCCAAAAATGCAGCCTGACCCTTTTCTGCCCAATTTTGGGGGCGGTTTTTCATCCTCACTGTCCCGAGTTGATGGATGGATGGATAGATGGATGGATCTTGGCTTTGATGTTGAGTTTTCCTGGTTTGTCCTGGGAGCACAGTGGGGTTTCCTGGGAGCCTGGTRGATCCCACTGGTGGGAAGTTGGGGTCAGCAACTGGGGCTGCTCCCCCTTAGCAGGACACGTGTGGGGAGAAGGGAGCTGCTGCCCCAAAATTCCTCAAGGAATTCTCTCTGAGACAGAGAGAATGAGGCTGGATGGGAGGACTGCGCTTTGAGGTCAGATCCCTGGCTTTGGGGTGGAGCTCCTGGATTATGTGGGAATGCTCCATGTGATGCTCCAGCCCGCTCTCCTCCATGGGCTCGGATGATGTTGGAGTGTTCCCGCAGGGATTTCCTCGGAGAAGCAAAGCTCAGCCTCAGTGATGGGCTCCATGTCCATGTCCAAGGTCCCATCAGATCCTTGTGGCTGCTCCGGAAGGCAGCTCCACCACGGCATTCCCAGGAGGACCCTGCCATCGATCCAAGCGTAGGGAGAACGGACGAGGGGCGGAGGCAGCGGATCCGGGCTCTCTCCGCTCTGGAATGACRGCGTCGGTTGTGGGATTGGGAGGATGAGAACTGGGATGAACTCTCTCCAAGAGGGTGGAGGGAACGCCCGGGGGATGGTGGCACGGATTTGGCTTTCTCCAGACAGCTGGGAGCAGCCAGCTCCACACACTCCGAATTATCCTGCTGGGCGACTTCCAGCGCTCGGTTCCCATTGAATTCCTGGCCCCGGAGCGTTATTGTCAGGATGCTTTTGTCTGACTCAGGCCACTCCAATCCCACCCCAAAGTGTCTCCCAGCCTCCTCCCAGACAGGAGCACAGTGGCTGCTGGGTTTCGAGGAAGCTTCCTGCTTCCCTGTCCCTTCTCCGCCAGCTTTTCCTCACCCTCCTGCTTTTGGGGCAGGCTGGAGCCCATCCATGGGATCTTGGAGCCCATCCATGGGATCTGCTGCTCTATTGTTTGACTGCTTCCTCACCAGCTTTCGTCTGGTTGCTTTTTGGGGGCGGCTCAGTAGGAGCTGTTCTGAAGGAGACACTCGGAGAACCCCAGAAAATTGGGAAAATGTGGCTGCTGGAAGTGTCAGAGCCCATTAACGGTGCCAGACGTGCCCTTTCTGCTTCCTTTCCTTCTCCATTCTGCTCCCTCTGGGTTGGCTTTTCCAGGAATTCTCAAGGCTTTAAATAGCAATTCCAGACTGGCAGCAGCTGGCGAGGAGCTGAGCCCACCCCCCGTCGCCCAGCCCAGCCACACTCCATGGGAATCCCTGGAACTTGGCCACCAGAGGCACTTTSGGAAGGGCAGAGCTGCTGGAGAGCCACCAAGGAGCCACCCAAAGCCACCCCGGCCTTCCCCACCCACCGAGTGCTTCCCAGCTTTWAAACTGGGAATGGCCTTGGGATGGGAGCGTTGATAGTCCCAAACATCCCCACGTGACCTTTGCAGAGGCTGCAGATCCATGGGATCACAGGAYCATCAAGGTCGGAAAAGCGCTCCAAGGCCATTGGATCCAACGTGAGACCAATCCCCCCCACCTTGTCACAGGAGATGCCGCAGAAGGAATTCCTGCGGGAATGACTGGACCATGAAGTCCTTACAAGTGGCAGCAGAGGAATTTCCTTCCGGCCTCCCACGCCTGCCCCTCTCCGGCCGCTCCCGTTGGAGATGGGACACTGGTCCTGCTGGGACAGAGGTTGTRTCCAGGAGGGACCCAGGATCCGTCATTTCCCAGCTCTGGGAATGAGCAGRGGGCTCGTAGCTCCTCTGCAGCCAACCCTTTGGAAGCCAGGATTGAAAGGACACACGAGGAAAACAAGGTGTGTGGTGTCTCCTGCAGCCAGGCAGGATTTATTCCATGAATTTCCACGTGGAATGAGCCCTTTCAGTGCTGGCACCACTGCGGAGCTCTGGGGAAAATGAAGGAACGCAGAGGCAGCGACAAGACCCRGGCCCTTCTGCAAGGTGTGCCCACCTCATTGGGACACCCTGGAAGTCGTCCCTAAAACCTCCCTGAGGATGGATTTTAGGGAAAAGGAGGGATGTGCTCCAAGGCCTTGCTGTTGCTGGAAGCGATTTCAGCCCCCGCTGCCCCAAGCTCGCACATCTGGAAGGAACAGCCCCACACTGCAGAAGCCCTTCACCCTCCCAGGTGTCACCTTGTCCTTTTTTGGGGTTCTCCACCCCAAATTCCAAGGCTGGGCGTTCTCCCATGCCCTCTTTGGAGGGATGAAGCTCCCAGATGAGGAGCCTCCGAACTTTCCTGCGGTTTTCCAGCGCCGCTGGGAGGCTGTGGCCGCCCAAGGGGAGCGGCCAGTATCAAACATCTGGGTCTGATATCTCTGTTTACCGCAGGCTCGTTGGGAGCCACATTCGTGGCACGTGAAGTCATCTGGCATCCTCTGGAGATGCTTCCCTGCAGCCCAAAGTGGCTCCCTCGGATCCGCAGCGCTCCCGCCCCTCGTCCCACTCGGTCTTTGCATCCCTCTGGCTGCGAGGAGACGGAGGGGAAAAAAAAAAGGCTGTGTTGATTTGAGCATTGTGTGAAAGTATTTTCCCATCGTTTTCCATGAAAAGCATGATTTAATTAACATTTTTAGATGTTTATTATTGAAGAAAGCCTGTGCTGCTGCCGCCGCCGCCTGGGTTGGGCTTTTTTTTCTTCTTTCCCCTCGGTTTTCCCCAACTTGTGTTTGTTATGAAAGAGTTGAGTCACATTCCGTGGGATAGATGGCAGGGGGAGGGATGGATGGATGGATGATGGATGGATGGATGGATGGATGGATGATGGATGGATGGATGGATRGATGGATGGATGGATGGATGGATGGAGAGCACCCACCCATCCCAACCTGCCCCACCCGGGAATTTGCGGGGCGTCATTTTGGTGTGGTTGGTGTCCACGCATGGAATAAGCCAGGAATAGCTTCAAGTGGCCTTTAAATTCCCAGACTGGCATTTTTTTGGTGGTTACACTACAGGCGTGAGCGGGATCCATGCACAGACCTTCTTCCCATGGTTCTCATGGAATCTGAGAACAGTCTGGACTGGAAGAGACCTTTCTGATCTGACACCGCTGGTTTAAGCAGCGTTTCCTGGGATTTATGGGTTTTAAAGCACTGATTGTTTGCTTCAGGAAAAGGAATTTTTGGGATATGCACTTCCATAGGGAGATCACCCAAACCCAGGAGAGGGATCAAGGTCATGGTGAGGATCTGATGTCCTGGTCTGGGAAAGGGGGATGTTTAAGGGATTTGGGGCTGTAAGGGACAGTGCCAGCCTGGTTCCTGATGGGATGTCCCCACCTGCAGCAAATCCAGGGGACAAAGCCCCTCCATCCATCCCAGCAGGATGAACGGAGGTGTCACCCCTGGCTTGGCAGTGGAGGCGGATCTCAGGATGCCAGGAGATCTGTCCTAGCTCCTAGGAGTTATTTTCCAATGTTACAAAAGGAATGAACACATAAACTTTGGTCAGAGGAGGCGTTCCCAGTTAAAAATCCCACCTCACCCAGTTTCCTGGGACAGCCCCCGTGGATTTGGTGGAGTGGGAGAAGGGGGTCCATTCCCAATCTCTAAGCATGACTTGACCTGATTTTGAGGGTCCAGCAAACCCCATTCAGGTTCCTGGTGAGGGTCCAGCAAACCCTGTCTGGGTTCCTGGTGAGGGTCCAGCAAACCCCATCCACGTTCCTGACTCGGTTCTCCTGGAGACCCCGTGGTCTTTGAGGAGGTTGGTGACAGATCTGTGCCAATGTCTGGCCTAAAAGGCACAAACTTGGGCGCTGGCTCTTGAAACCAAGTAACATTTCCAGGTGACAGGTTTCGGGTCTGGACTGGGGCTGTTTAGGGCCAAAGAAGTCCAAAATTGAGGTCCAAAGTCCATTTTTGTCTCCAGGGCTCTGCACAAGGAGGGGGTGGTGGTGGTTGCAGGGTTGTCCTCATGTACCAGTCCCAGGGATGGGTTTTTTGCTGCTTTGTGGCTTTGATTTAAGAAAAAAAGTGGAGAAAAGAGAAAGGAAGAAAATCCATTTTTAGCCCTTTAAGCACATCCTTAACCTCACACCAGCTCCGGAGGCTCCCCCGCGCCAGCGCCAGGGCTTTGCTCATCAGGAAAGTAAACACGGGCTTTAGGGCTCTGAAACAGCTTAAATCCCAAAAAACTCGCCCTGGAGGACAGGGATAAACAGTGCTCGAATGTTATCGTTTGTGCAGGGGGTGCTGGACCCGGCCACGACTGCAAGAGGTTCCTCCCCAGCCCGGGAAAGGGCCTGGGAGTTTGTCCGGGAGCAGCTGGAGCAGGGAACGGATTTGTTCGGCATCTTCTGCCCTTATAAACAGCCCCCCGCCTTCTGGGGGGCCCCATCTCAGGGGTGACTGCAGGGTGGGTGCTGGAGGCTCCTTGGTCCCACCGACCCATCAGCAAGATGGGTTTGGAAAACTCCCTCTCCCAATTCCCTGATCCTCCGCGGCCGGCGCCGTTTCCAGAGGGTCCCAAAATGGGTTGCAATCAGCTCTGGCTGGGTGGGAGCCCGTCCTGAGGAGGCCCTGGACTCCTTGTGGGATTCTGGTTAAAGGTTGGGCTGGATGATCTTGGAGATCTTTCCCAGCTGGAATGATTCTGGGATTGTCTGGGTTAGTCCATCAAACCTGCACCGGGAGCTTGCGCCGCTCTGCCCTGGGAGAYGCCGTAGGAAGCAGGGAAGGTGTGTACACATATTTATATCCCGAGAAAATCCCAGCCCTCGGAGGCTGGAGCTGCAGAGGGGCCCTCTCCTCGTGTCTCTCTAAAGATAGCCCTGAGTGCAGCTGAGCCGTGAATCAGGAGGAAAAAATGTGGGGCAGCTCCTGAAGGGAGCAGGGAACGCTCCGAGACTCAGCTGCTCCCGGCCCCACTGTGCCGGGGAGGAATCCGGGCTCCAGCCCGGGAGACCCCAGAGCTGCTCCCGATCCCGCTCCGGAGGCTTTGGGAAAGGCTTCCAAACCCCCCAGGATTGATGGATTGTGGGGCTGGGGTCTCTGGGGTTAACTGGGGTGGAGGGCTGGGGGTTGTTCCCAGGGGATGGAGTTGGTGCTGGGAGCAGGGATCCAAGTGGTTAAACCTGGAATTCCCGATCCGTGGATGTGCACACGCATGTGCTTGGTGTGACATCGGTGTGTGCTGGGACAGGGGTGACCACAGGCACGTGGCTGTGGACACACTGAGGGTCACTCGTGTCCGTGGACACATGGATGGACACACTGATGGACACACGTGTCCGTGGACACACTGTTGGGCGCTGATGGTCACTCGTGTCCTGCAGACACTGATGGACACTGGTGGACACACTGATGGTCACTCGTGTCCCTGGACACACTGATGGACACTGGTGGACACACTGATGGTCACTCGTGTCCTGCAGACACTGATGGGCACTGGTGGACACACTGATGGTCACTCGTGTCCCTGGACACACTGATGGACACTGGTGGACACACTGATGGTCACTCGTGTCCCTGGACACACTGATGGACACTGGTGGACACACTGATGGTCACTCACGTCCCTGGACACACTGATGGACACACATGTCCATGTGTGCCCCTGTGGCCATTGGGAGCAAGTTCCTCTTTTAATTCATTTTTTTTCCTATCCCACTGTTGCAAAACCCACTCCCGTTTTTCCTTGTCAAGGAAAAACTTGACCTGGACTTGGAACCAGGTAGAATCCCGAAGGACAGGCAGGGGGCTGGAGCTGGGAGCCTGGGAAGTGTCCCTGTCCCTGTCACACGCTGTAGGTGTGCTCACAGAGGAGTTGTTTTATTTTTCCGTGCTTTGCTTTCCCCTTTTCTATCCCGGGAGCGGGTTTCCCTCTTAAAGGCAGCTCTGGTCCCAAAATACGTGAGGGAGGGGGGAAAGGCAGCGGTGACATCTCTGGAGGGTGGCATCACCTGGGAGCTGGCTGGGTCACAGAACCACGGAATGGGTTGGGTTGGAAGGGACCTTAAGCTCATCCCATTCCCTGAGCCATGGGCAGGGACATGTGCCACCATCTCAGGCTGCTCCAAGCGCCATCCCGCCTGGAATCACATTCCCCCACCTGGAAGGGACATTTGGTGCCGTGCCACAGGTTAATCAGTGCCTGAACCGCTTCACCCTCTCCCCAAACACAACGATTCCGGGCTGGGAATCCCATCCCTGCTTTCCCTTTCCCTCCCGCCGCCGCTGGAAGGTCCCGGCAGAGCTCGGAGGTTTCGCCCTGGTTAAGGAGATAAAACTGGGACGTGCTCGGAGCCATGACCTGCAAATCCTGGGATCAGGAATTGCCGTGGGACGGCGGCTGAGCCGGTGCCTCGCTCTTCTGCTGCCGCTGTCCCGCGGATTCCCATCTTCCCGAAGCCCCGGCGCCAGGAAATAGTTAAACCACTCCAGGATTTTGATTAGCAGAGCCTTAAAGTCAGTGAAAAAGACAGTCGGGGAGAACTCTCAGGAGCATGCTAATGAAGTGAAGTCATCCGCGCACACCAGAGGAGTATCCATGCCTGCTCCACGCCGGAGGATTCCCGGAGCCCGGCGCAGGTGGAGCGGGGCTGGCGGGGACCCGCGGCTCGCCCGTCCCGACGCCTTCGCTCCCCTCCCTTTGGATATTGCCACGCTTTCCCTGGGATTTTTTTCTTCGCCTCACTGGAGCTTAATGATATTTCCAGCCCGGCGGGAGCTGCGGGAAGACTGGAGATAGCGCAGAGAGAGGCTTGGAGAGGCGGCAAAGGGCAGCTCCCGGCTCTGCGGGAAAGGTGAGGGCATTCTCTTGGAAAATCCCCTCTTCTCTTGGAAAATCCCTCGGGTCTCTCTCTGTCGCCGGCGCTCGGGCTGTGGCACTGCTGGGGGTGGGGAAAGGGGGGTGCTTCTGGAAGCAAACGCTGCCGGCTCTGCGGCTGGAAAGTTTGGGAAGCGGGGTCTGGGGGATGGAGATGTCCCGGCGAGTCCGGCGGTGTCCAGGTACGGAGCTGCTCGGAGCAGGAGCAGCTGCCTTAGTCCCGCTTGGAAAAACYCGTGGGCGGTTTTTAGAGCATTAACAAACATCCTTCTCCTCTTGTGGGACTTTGCAAAGAAACTGTGCAAAGGTTGGATCCTTTCTCCGAGGGTCGGCGCCTCACAGGTCCTACCTTTGCTGTAAAAAATCGGATTTTTGGGATAACTGAGAAACTTAGGAGAGAGCAAAGTTTTAGTTAAGCCTGAGGGCTAAACCCGGCAACTCCAGCGTGGCCAAATCCACGCTGGAGCTGATGAGTCGCCGGGGCTGTTTAATTTATAAGAAGTCCCCCCACGAAAACATTGCATTTTTGTTTATGGAAAATGCAAGGAAAATATGCAGGCGAGGTTTTGCTCCTAAACAGCCGAGGTTAACCCGTTCAGGATGATGATTCCAGGATTATTCCTGGGATAAGCCGAGCACAGATCACTTTCCAGCGGTTAGAAACGAGCTGGTGACTCAGCGGCTGCCTCGGGGTTAGCGCTGTGTGGATCCTCGGTCTGGCTGTTCCCAAATTTTGTGTTTTCTGCCTCATGGAATTTTAATTTTCCTTTTGGAGAAGTGTCCAAGCTTGTGGCACTGCGAGGATTTCGAGGCAGGCAGACACCCAGCTCCCGGGTTTCAGAGATCTCCTGGAATACCCCACTCCTCGCTGCAAAAACGCATCCGTAAAAACCAAAATCTCCTGATTTTATCCGTATGGGGTTAACGGGATATCAGCATTAGTGGATTTGTGGGCCTAGGGACCCACAGCAGGGCTGGTGACACGATGACATTTTTAATCCTGTGTGGAAGCCACATTTCCTCATATCCCAAAAAGTGAGAGGTACCCTAAAGGCAACATCTCTGTTCCAAAGCAGAGCCCTGCAAACCCCATCCCTGGAAAACAGCTCGGTGTCCTCCTGCCGTGCCCGTGGAATCACCTTCCTGGGAAGTTTGTCCCTTTCCAGCAGCCCTGTGCTCCCAGGAAAGGCACCTTGTCCATGGGCATTGCACACCAGGGTGACATCTCAGCAACCCCGTGGTGCCAAGCAATCCCAGGTGACCGGATTTTGGGAAGAGATTCCTCCCTGGAAGGGTGGGGAGGCCCTGGCAGAGATTTTCCAGAGCAGCTGTGGCTGCCCCATCCCTGGAAGTGTCCCAGGCCAGGTTGGAYGGGGCTTGGAGCCACCTGGGATAGTGGAAGGTGTCCAAGGTGGGACTGGATAATCTTCAGTGTTCCTTCCAATCCCACTCTGGGATCCTGGAATTCCCTGGCCCTTGGTGATGTGTCCCCTCTCTGCGCCGCTTTCCCAGCCCAGCTTCCCTCTCCCAGCTCTCGGGGTGATTCCCCAAATCTGAGATTCCCCTCGTGTGTCCTGCCTGATCCAGGCTTGCGGCTCTACCGAGCTGCCCAAGGAATGAGCTAAAATTCCCAATTCCTCCTTTTTTGATGTGGGTAGGATCAGATCTCCACACTCATCCGTGGGTCCAGATGTGTCCAGCTGTGGGTGGCAAAGCCTGACCTTGGGGTCGGCTCTGGCTGCCTTCAGAGGGAGATGGGAGCACGTTTCAGGACCTGGAATGCTGGAATGCCCCTCTTCCCAACCAGCACATGGATTGTGTCCGTCTCCCAAGCCCCGTTTCGGCTGGAACTGCTCCATAACCTTCTGGATATGGGCATCCCATGCAAATGTCCCGGTCACTCCTTGTGCCGTTGGGATTGTTCCTGCAGATTTCGGGGGCTTTGCATCACTCCGAGACCCAAAAATCATCCAGGGGAAGCTTCCCGTGGATCCCATGGGCTCCAAACCCTCTTGGAATGTGCCCCATCCCTTTTGGCTGGCGGAGCTTGGAGCAGAAAGGTGTTAAAAGGGCCCGTGGCCACTACTAAGCAACAGTTACCAACAACCTCAGGCAAATAAAATGTAGGAGATGATGGAAACAGGGAACAGCGGCCGCTTCCCAGCGTCTCCGCTGGGTGAGTCAGGAGCGTGCGGCTGCTGCTCCCTGCTCCTTCCTCGATGACAGCATCCACACATCCAGCCCTTGGAGAYGGCAGATCCCGGGATATTTATGGTGCTTCCACACAGCGAGCGTTTCTCTGGCTGCCGGGAGAGCGGGAGCGAGGAGCCGGGATTTGCACGTTCCCGTCCTTTGGGGCTGGGTTTTTAGGGCTGTTGCGGGGTGTTCCCGGTGCCGTGCGCTCTTTTTCCTGGGAATTTTGGGCGCCTTGAAGGTCATCGAGCCTTGACTCGGCACCAGCTGAGAGGGAAATCCAAGTGTGGATGGAAGGGCGTTATCCCAGTGGTGTTTGATGCAGATCCTCAAGGAATGGATCGCTCTGGGATAATTTTGGGGAGGCCCTGGCACAGGTTTTCCAGGGAAGCTGTGGTTGCCCCATCCCTGGAAGTGTCCCAGGCCAGGTTGGAGCACCCTGGGGTAGTGGAAGGTGTCCGTGCCCATGGCAGGGGTGGGATGGGATGAGCTTTAAGGTCCCTTCCCACCCAAACCATTCCRTGRTTCTATTCCACAGAATTCRCCCCACAGGGCTGAGTATTCCCAGGGAGATGCCTGGGCTCCATCCAAAGCTGGGAAACCAGGAATCACTTCTGGAGGTGCCCATCCCGCTGCTGATTCCCACTCCAGGGAATACCAAGCGAACACAAAACTGACATTTACTCAAAACCTTGGGAAAATCAGTGATTTTATCCRGTGTGCTGTTCCCAAGGCAGCTTTCCCAGGATGGCCCTGCCGCTGCTGCTGGAAGGGCTGGGAGCCACTGGGAAGGCATTTCCCATGTGCAGGTGGATTTATTCCAGCTCTGAGCTGCCATTCCCTAGCTCCACATACATAACTGTCCATGGACAGATGTCCGTCTGTCCGAGCCCATCTGCAGAGGCATTCCYTGGATCTCCTGGAATGTTCTGCTCCCAGAATCTCCCAGGATTTGGGGACAGCCAGCCTTGCTGCAAGGAGAAGTGTCCATGCCAGGGCTGCTTCRCCATCCCACAGGCTGTGCTGCAGGGTCTGGCTTCCCAGCGATCCCGGCTGTGGAAAAAGGATGGGATTCGRGTTGGTGGAGGGGACCTGGCTCCCGCAGTGGTGTGGTTGTGACCTTCCATGACTCCCGTGCCCTCTCCAAGATGGATAATTCGGGCTGGGCAGCGTGGGTGAGCCAGGAGAGCCCAGCTCCTGCAGGAGGGGCACGGAAAAGCGGCGGAAAGTCGGGAAATCCCTGCAAGCGGGGAAGTGCGGCTGCTTTTCCCAACACTCCTTTAAACACATCCCGCCACAGAGCCTGTTCCACCTCACCTGGGAATTGCCTCCACCGCCTTCATTCCCATCATTTCCCATCCCGCCGTGCTTCCCCATTCCTGTGGATGCTCCCTCGCCTTCCCAGCCTCTGTCACCCCAGGAGCTGCTGAGGATCCCCTGGGATTTGTGGCTGCCACCTCCACGGCGCATCCAGCTTTTCCTGGGCAGGCAGCACTTGTGAAAAGGATGGAGACCTTTATCCAGGTGCCTCTGGAGCTGTGGTCCCTTTGCCTGGCACCCTCTGGCCCCACCCATGAGCCCGGCTGGCTGCGGTGACGGGGACGGGGACAGTGACATCGCTGCGGTGACGGGGACAGGGACAGTGACATCGCTGCGGGACGTGGCACTGCCCCATGTCCCGGGGCGTGGGCAAGGCTTGCAGGAGCCTCTCCCGGAGCTTCCACCTCTCCCTTGGGAGGATGGGGAGTGGGGGACAGATCCCAACAGGACGACYCCAGTGCCTTCAGATTTGCTCCTCTGGGAAATCAGGATGTGGGGATGCAAAGCCCTCGGAAGCTTCTGGATTTGTGGGAATTTTGGGCGGCTTCGCTCCGGGTGCTCCGCGGGGAATGCAGGGGCAGAGGTGGCCGCCGGCACGGCCCTGTCGCCTCTGTGCTGCATCCCTTGGGATCACACGTGAAGCAATCCCTGGGAGCATCCAGCACATCCCAGGTGCTTCCTTCCCTCCGAGATGAGGAATTGCTCCGACGCCACAGGCACACGGGAGATCCCCCCGTTCCCACTGCTCCAGAGCCTCTGTGCACACAGATCCCGCAGAATTCCAGCCCGGGAAGTGCAGGTCCATGCCGTGGGTGGGATCATCTTCCAGGATGGATCTCTGCTTCCCTGSGGGCATTTTTCCCTCTGCTCGACACCCTCGAGTGTCCCATCTTTGCATCCTAAACACAATTCCTGTGTCTGCATCCATGGGATGCTGCACCTTTCCCAGAGCATCCTGACTTTCCTCCTCGCTCCCAGGCTCAAGGGGAAAAGGCACTTCCAAGGAATGGGGTCCTGTCCCATGCCTTGATTAAAAGGGAATGGAAGGAGAGGCTTTGGCTCGAGTTTATCCCGACTGAAGAGCAGGATGAAGCTTGGGATCACCGCGGCGCGGCTCTCCTTGGCTCCCAAAGGATTCCTGGGGGGAACGTGGGCCAGGGAGGCTCCCGGGAGGCTCCCGAGCGGGTTTCGGCCAGCAGCCGGCGTTTTGGGGCGGGAAGCTGAAATCCTGGAGTACAACATCGCCACCTGTTTGCCACGCGCGAACATACAGCGGGAAAAATCCCGGCCGGACGGATCCCACCGGGATGCACAGCGTTCGGGATGGATCCCGGCAGGATGCGGCTCCACGGCGGTGTATCCCATCAGGGGTGAACTCCATCGGGCAGCCCCCCCACCGGGAAGAACCCATCAGGGTACAGCCCACCGGGATGCATCCCTTTGGATAGCCCCAAATCGGGATGAGTCTTATCAGGGTGCAACCATCGGGATACATTCCATTGGGATGCAGCCATGCCTGGATGCACCCTATGAACAACCCTCCCCACCAGGCTGCATCCCAGCAGGATGTATCTCAGCAGGATGTATCCCACCAGGATGTATCCCAGCAGGATGTATCCCACCTGGATGTATCCCAGCAGGATGCAGCCCACCGGGATGCAGCCCATTGGAAAGTCCCAAATCAGGATGAATCCCACCAGGATGCTCCCCCATTGGGGTATATCCCACCAGGATGCATCTCATGGCACAGCTCTCCATCAGGAGGGCATCAGGATGAAAACCCAAAGTTCAGGGTCACCCTGGTGTCACGCGGAGTCTCTGAAAGCCCACAGAGCCCCCAGATAAAATCCCAGAATTATTCAGGTTGGAAGGCACCTCAAAGCTCATCCCATCCCACCCCTGCCATGGGCAGGGACACCTTCCACTGTCCCAGGGTGCTCCAACCTGGCCTTGGACATTTCCAGGGATCCAGAGGCAGCCACAGCTTCTCTGGGCACCCTGTGCCAGGGCCTGCCCACCCTCACAGGGAAGGAATTCCTTCCCAAAATCCCATCTGGCAGTGGGAAGCCGTTCCCTGTGTCCTATTGCAACAGGCCCTGCTAAAAAGTTGGGATATTTCGGATATGTGGCGATAAACCGAGGATTCCTCCCGTGCCGGGTTTATCCTCCTTCCCCTCAGAGCTCAGAGCTGTTCCGTGCCCACGCAGCACGTGCGGTTTGGCAGCTGATCCATGGGCACAGTGAATCCCAGGATCACTGGGGTTGGAAAAGCCCTCCAAGACCATCGAGTCCAACCTGTGCCCCATCCCCACCTTGTCCCCAGCCCAGAGCACTGAGTGCCACCTCCAGGAATTCCTTGGACACCTCCAGGGATGGGGGCTCCAAACCTCCTTGGGCAGTTCCAGGGCCTGAGCACCCTTTCCATGGGGAAATTCCTGCTGATGCCCGACCTGAGCCTCCCCTGGCCCAGCCTGAGGCCGCATCCTTTTGTCCTGTCAGAACTTTGTCACCTTCTGCGTCCCTCGGGAGAAGGGTGACCCTGGGACCGTGTGCTGGCACTGCAGGTGACGCCTGGGGAGAGGCTGGAGCTGCTGGGAGGTTGTTGGGCGCTGTTTGTGTGGAGTGTGGCGAYGGAATTGTTCTCCCCGCGCCGGCCGTTGTTATGCAAATCTAGGTCCTGAAAAAATATTGGATTTCCTCTGCCGTAATTTGGAGGAAAAGCACTTCCCTGGAATTCTGCAGCGATTGRGAGGTGTCCTTCCATCCCGAGCACCTCAGGCTGGGAATGAAGTCTGCATAGAGCAAAGACCCAGACCAGGGCAGAAACCTCCTCCTCCTCCTCCTCTTTTTATGATTTTTTAACCCTCCAGCAGCTCAGAACCCTCTGAAAAGCTGCTTTTTATTCACATGCTCCAGAAAAATTCCGGCTGAGCCACTGCGGCTCCAATAAAACTTTAAAGAGGGTCTGGACTTGGTGGTGGGAAGGAGCCGGGATGGAAATGGGAGTGAAGGAAAGCCTGGTTGGTGTTAGGAGAGATTTGGGAAAGCTCCTGGCTGTGGTGACATTGGGGGATGCGGAAGGACTGGATGCAGTGTCCCAAGTCCCCAGAGCRTCATGGATCAGCCATGATCCATCCAGAGTAGCTCTGGGATGATCCCTGCACGGACAGGTCCGGGATAGGAGGAAGAGGAAGGTTCTGTTCCCTCGTCATCGCTCTTGTTCAACCCCAAATGGCAAAAAAAAGAAAGGAAAAGGATTGAATTCCRGCCAGGTTCGGCAGGGCTGGAGGCAGGAATGGGCTCGGGGCTGCTCTGGTGACAYCCAGGAGATTTGTTTGGAAACAGTGGAGCTGGAAAATCCAGGGTTAACTCAGTTGATTGGAAATGGAAAAGGATAACCAGTCCTGTTGCAGTGCCAAGCACAATCCACGGAATCAAGAACTCCRGGCAGGTGACCCCCGCGGCGGGCAGGGGCTGCCAGGCTCCAGGACACCCTGCCCTGGGGAAGGAGGTGCCTCACTCCTGGAAGGTTCCCAGCTTTTCTGAGGACACCCTGAAACAGAGATCTCCCTCAGGAATCCCGGTGTACAGATGGAAATCCCGGAGCAGGGACAGCTCTGCCATGGAATCGATGCTAAACCCTTGGGAAWGGTGGCTCCTGCTCCTGCCAATGCCAGCAGTCACCCTGGAGTCACCTCTGGCACAGGATCCTGCATCCCAACAGCCGCTGGGGACACGGGAAGAGAGCCGGGAGCCGGGTCTGGCTGAGCCCCATCCCGGCTGGATGCTCCAGAGCACCCCTCCAACCCCGCGGGCACAGGGAAGGGTTTAGCACCGCGCGGCCGCCCCCACGGTGCCTATTTTGGCACAATTCCAATCTTCCTGCATCTAAACAGCCGGGAACTGAGCTCCGGAGTTTCACATCTGCGAAGTCAAACCGCTGCCGGAGCCCTGGATACGTGGCGGGTTCCTGGAGGGAAGGGGATGGCAGCCCGGGAGCCGGGAATGGGGACACAGCCGGGGCCACTGCCCTGGCACCCCGCATGGCAAAGGGGCACCAGCAGCATCCCGCATCCCTCCAAACCGAACAGGAACCTCGGGAATGGGGCAGAGAGSCCGGTGCCACCCTCCAGTGACCCCTCCAGTGCCACCAATTCCCCGGAGCCACATTTCCCTCCTGCCCGTTCCCAGCTCTCGGTCTGTTTCCCGCTCCCGGGCACAGCGTCGGAGGTTTTTTGGCTCGGCAGGAGCAGAGGCCGCGGAGCTTTGGTTGTTTTRATTCCAGTTCAAAAGGAAGCCTGAAAGCAGCCGGGGCTCCGTGTCCCGATCCCAAATCCGCACGTCCCAGCCGGGCCGGCACAGCCAGCAACAAAATCCGCACGTCGGCGGAGCGGCTCCAGCTGGGAGAGCCCGGGACATCCCGCGGCCAGATCCCAATCCTGTGAAATCCCGGAGCAGATCCCAGTCCCGAGACATCCAGCAGCCAGATCCGAACCCTGCGTTATCCAGCAGCCGGATCCCAATCCCATTGTACAGCAGCCAGATCCCGATCCCGGGGTATCCAGCAGCAGATCCCRGTCCCGTGCCAAGGCCAGGGGGGATTTGGGAGCAGCCCCAGCCCGGGGCAGATCTGACCCTGGGGTTCCCTTTTTGCCTTCACCGGCTCCGGGGGGACGTCACCCCCCTGGGATGGGAAACTGTTCCTGGGATTGTCCTGGATCCATCCCTTGGATCAGCGRGAGCTGCTCCCGATGTCTGCAAGGAGCAGCAGGAATGTGCCCCGGTTCAATCCCGTATCCCAGCCCAGGCAGGGTGATCCCAGCCAGCTCCAGGAGGGATTTGGTGGCCCTTGGTTAACGGAGGTGATGTGGATCCGTCTTTCACCAGTGCAGCCCTTTTTTCCGTGCAGATGTGCCCGTTTCCAGGGGAATGGGAGGAYGGGAAGCCCAGGGTCCACATCTGGCCCCTGGAAACATCTTGTGCACAGGAGCTGCAGATGTTGAGCAGGGAGAAACATCTGGGATGCTTGGAGAGAGGGAGCCAGAAATTCATGGAACGRGAGCCAGTGCCCAGCGGGGCCAGGGAGCTTCCATGGGGCAAAACCCCGTCCCGCAGCCCCTCTCCCTCTGTGAGCCTCCTTTGCCATTCAACAGCTGCTGAAACCCCAGCACGGGCTCCCACAAAGATTCCTGAAGGACAAATCCACACRGAGACTTTCCGGGATAACCACGGATACTGCAAACTGCAGCACAAACACGGGGCCATCCACCCAAATCCGTTTATCCGGAGCTGGCCCCCGATCCCAGGGCATCCCCAGCACAGCATCCCTCCCGCGAGCCTCGTGCCTCAGTTTCCCCTTCCACAAAGCGGGAATGCTGGGTCTGGCGCATCCCTGGCCTCGTGCCTCAGTTTCCCTCTCCACAAAGCGGGAATGCTGGGTCTGGCACATCCCTGACCTCGTGCCTCAGTTTCCCTCTCCACAAAGCGGGAATGCTGGGTCTGGCACATCCCTGGCCTCGTGCCTCAGTTTCTCCTCCTACAAAGCGGGAATGCTGGGCTCATTCCCAGCCAGGCTGGCACATTCCCGGCCGTGCTGCTCCATCCAGGACTGACCTACTTCCCTCCAGCAGAACTTTCTGCTCCACTTATTTGACCCAGCACCTTTTTGTTTGCCTAAAGCCGGGAATGTTTCCCCTCAGCCAAGCCGGGCACACGCAGGGAATGTTTGCTGGAGACACAATCCGCTGCTCTGTGCATCCCCGGAGGAGCCCCGACCCCCTTTTCCCCGCTGCAAAATCCACCCTGGAAAGCTGCCACGTTTGGCTTTGCCCCCTTTTCCCCCATCCCTCTGGTCGTGCCGGGGACAGGCAGGAGAAAGGTGACATTGTTCCGTCCTGGAAGCAGCAGCATCCCGGCTCCCGGGCTCTGTGGCTGCCTCAGTCATGGATGTTTGCATATGTTAAAAATATTTAGTCCGGTGCTAAAAAAAATATTATCCCCGAGCTTTGGGGCCAGCGGAGCATAATGGCACCTATGTGTCCGTGGGGCGGCGTTCCGGAGGCACACAGGGCTCCTCTTTGCCTCCGGAGCCATCCCGGGCTGAGCAGGGATGCTGGGAGTGATCCCGGTGCTGCTGCCTGCCGGGAATGCTGCTCTGCCCCTTGGAGAGGGGTTTGGGGCGAGGGAAGCTTTGTCGGGCTGTGGGGCAGCGGGATGGGATTCCCTGCGCRGGGCAGGAGGGATGAAGGGTCAAACAAAGGTGTCGGCTCTGGGAAAAAGTCGTAAAAACTGGGATAAGTCCTGTATTCCCAGCTGGTGGAACTGGGATGAGCAGGGAATGGCCCTGCTGCCCAAATCCATGGACGCCGGCCATGGAGGGCAGGGCTGAGACCTCCCCAGCTCGTTCCACCTTCCTTCCCAGCCTCATCCCAGGCTTTGCCCGTGGCCTGGAGGTACCCAGAACTTCTGGGAATGGGGAGAAGCTTCCAGCGGAGCTTCATAGGAAGAATTCCAAGGCAGCCGAGAGTGTGGGAGGGAAAACATTTCCCCGTAGTAATCTCCCCGCGAGGAGTTTGGAGTTTGGAGTTTGTCCTGGCTGCAGGAGGAAGACAACAGGGAGTGAGGCCACGGGATTTTTGTGCGGGAGCATTAAGGAATCATTTCCTCGGCTTTTTTCCCTTCTGTATTTATTTTTCAAGCGGGAAAAGGAGCTGGAGGAGGGCGTGGAGGTGAAATAATCCCGGCTGGAGAGCGTGAAGGGATCATTATACCCCGTCCTTCGGCTTTTCTGGCGCTTTTTTTTTCCCCCCTTTTCCGAGGGTTTCGGGAGCAGCCTGCGGACACTGCGGCCATTCATGGCTCGGCTGGGGGTGTGTGGGGCGCGTGGAGACGGGAATAATTCCTTCACAATATGGAGCAAGGAAAAATAGGCCGGTTGTCTGAGGTGGATGGAGCTCAAGGTATGGAAGCGTGAGCGTCAATGCAGCCCTTTATGAGCAGAGCTTTTTCCCCGTGAATAAAACTCCACAGCTCCGAGGAAAATGTAAATGTTCGGGAGCCCTCGGAGAYAGAATTTCAGGAAAAAATGAGGACAGCTTTCAGCGCTGGGAAAACGGGATCCTGCAGCCCCCCACTGCTGATCCAGGCATTATTCCCCCCCCTTCCTGCAGCTCCTCCGTGGTTCTCCCTGTCCCCTGTTGAAGGGAATTGTGTCCCTGTGTCCCACGGAATGTTCCCCGCCCGCTGCGGAGCTCGGGAATTCCTCCGGCTCCGGTGCCACCGGCTCCCCTGGAGCAGCGTGAAAGGTTCCATTCATCCCTGCCCTGCTTCCCTCTGGAGTCACCACACCCTGGGCCTCTGCTCCGCAGCTCCACTGCTCTCCTTTCCTTAGCAGCGCTCCCACATGGAAGGCTGGGAAGGGCCGGGAAGGGATGCTCCAGCTCTCCTGGCACAGGGATCATCTCCCTGCCTCGGTCTCTGATTTCCCACCTGGAGCCACTTGGGTTGGGGGTTTGAGGAGCCRGAAAGAACAAGAAAATGGGGAAGATGAGTGGTGCCGCCTGCAAAATTCCCATCCGTGAGYGGATGGGCTTGGAGCAACCCGGGATAGTGGAAGGTGTCCCTGCCCACGGAATGAGATGAGCTTTAAGGTCCCTTCCAGCCCAGACCAGCCTGGAATTCCACAAATCATCCCCTGGCTGGTCTCTGGGATTGCATCCTCAGCCCCTTCCTTGGAACCACCTCACTCCAGGGGTGGGAACCTCCTGGTGGAGCTGAGAAACCGGGAAGCCAAATCCTGATCTGGGTGGTGGCAGTGATCCCACAAATCCCCTGTCCTGCAGCAGCAGGGTGCTGGGAGCCTCTGGATAAAAGGGATCAAATCAGGCAGGAATGTTCCATATGAACCAGCACCGCAGTGCATTAATGGGGGATAATTAATTTCTAATTATAATTAATTAAAAATTATGCRCCCGGCTCTACTTGGAAAACATTTTTAAGGGTAAGATGAAAATTGTTCCTAGCCCACCTGATTCCTAGAAAATTCCYGTGCGAGTTAGATTAGCGTGGAAGAAATTCCAGGTGCCAAAGAGCCAGGGCRCTTCCATCCCGCATCCAGAACTGATGGGATCGTCACCCCTCGGGGGGAAAACCACAATTCCTTGGCAAACAGGGAATTCTGAGGCCTCCAGAGGATGGTGTGGGGGTTCTTTAAATGCAGGTTTTAAGGAATATTTATTGGTGAGGTGATTCCTGCAGGAAAATGCTCCTGGGTTGGATTTCTGATCCRTGAGGAACGTCCTGGCCAAGGCAGGGCCGGGAAGGGGCGCCCAGCCCAGGGGTTTTGTTCTGCACAAGGAGAAGTTGCTCTGGGACAATCCCGTGAGGGATCGACCCAAATCCATGGATCCAGCGTGAATTTTAAAGTGCATCGCTTCGCCCTCGGAATGAGGCTTCCAAAAACACCCGGAAGCCGGAGCCAAGATCCGGGGCAGCTCCAAAGTTCCTCTGGATTTCCCTCAGGAGCCTTTTTCCCTCCTCCATCGCTGCTCCTGGGTGGGAGTGCTCCATTCCCGGGGATGTTCGCCACACGGATGCTGAAATCCAGCACAGGGTGCCCTTTTCCCTGGAATGTCTGTGATGGCTGCATGGATTTGCTATTCAGGGGATGGACTGGGGTGTTTCCCTCCWGGAAAAATCAGGGAATCCACRTGTGAAGCTAAACCAGGGCAGCACTGGGAGGGTACTGGGAGAGCTGGGATGGCACCAGCAGCATCCTGGGGTGTTCCCCCATGGAGAGCTCGGGGTTGTTGGGATGGGCTGGAGGCAAAGTGGGGAAAAAAACCCAGTATTTTAATTCTGGTTTTCACCCAAAATTGGCCTTGGCCAGAATTGCAGAGGCCTTGGGAGGGCTTTGGATCCGAAAGAGTGGCTCTTATTTTATATAGTAATTTTTAATATATATATATATATTTTATATATATACATATATGTGTGTGTATCATGTATTATATGCACCATATATATGAACCCCATCTCTTTTACGTATTAGATTTGAATATATTTCCATGCGCATCATTTATTAAATTCACCACRTTTTTATATATTCACCATTTTTTAATATATCCACTATTTTTTAATATTCACCCTATTTTCATATCTTCACCCTGTTTTTCTCTGTATCCACACATCATCAATTACCTAGCTCTCATATTTTTAATATATTTATTTACTCACACCCCGTATTTCCATAGGGGATTGGAGAGCAAACCCAGGGATGGGAGCTTTTCCATGTCCCAACCATATCCCAGGATTCCAGGAAATGTTTGCTCCCTTTTGGAGCTGGAAAACCGCCAAAAAATAGGGGGAAAAAAGTTGTTAAACTCCCAAAAATTCAATGTGAGCAATTCAAACCCAGGCAGGAGTTGGTGCATCCCGGTTATCGCCGTCAGAAATGGCCTTTTCCAAGGATTTCCAAGGATTTCTGCAGCCGCTGCTGTAAATAGGGATCTGCTCTTCCAGGGGCTTGGATGGACTCCAGGCCAGGGGTTTGATTGCAATTCCACTCCATCGCCGGGATTAAAGGAGGGCTCTCCATGCTCAGGGAGGGCCGGGAATGCTCCGGGGAGCCCCGGGAATGCTCAGGGGAGCCCCGGGAAGGTGGCACTGGGCGCTGTGGGAAATGTGCTGACCCCGGAGTCAAACATTCCATCGTTTCAGAATTATTTCCCTGTTTTACCCTGACCCACCAGCAGAAATGGGGGGGAAACCTCCCAGATCCTCCTGCCCGGAGAGGGAGCGCTTCCCAGACTTTTCCCAAGGCGGGATGTGCTCCCCAGCTCAAGCCCAGCTGCTTCCAGGGGCGGGAGGTGGCTCTGGATTGACTCCGGAGCGAGCGGGAGCCGCTGGAGCGCGGGATGAGCTCCTTTGATATCGGAACCCGAACCTGGCAGCGCTCCCCGCTCTGGCAGCCCTTTGGAAGCGTTGCCAGCGGAGGGGCCTGGAAATGCAATCCTTTCTCTGATAGTTCGGAGCAGCTTTTTTAATTAAGGCTCTGGCCCGGGGCTGATGGAAGAGGTGTGGGGGGGGGGATTGTCCCGAGGGATTTGGCACATCCCGGCCTCTGGCACCCTGGGCAGCTCCAGGGCTCACTTTTCCGCCGGTGCCACATTCGGGATGAAGCCTTTTTTCCCACTTCTATCCACTTTTCCTCCCCTTTCTATCCCCTGGTTTTCCCCCTGTCTATCATTTTCACTCCTTTCTATCCCCTTTTTATCCCACTCCTTTTCCCCCCCCTTTCTGTACCATTTTCCACCCTTTCTATTCCTTTCCCCCCCTTTCTTTCATTTCCCTTTCCCCCTTTGCACCCCCCTTCCATCCCTTTCTGTCACCTTTATTTCCCTTTCCATTCTTTTCCCTGTCTGTCCCCGTTTCCCCTTCCCTCCCCTTTCTGTGCCCTCTCCTCCTTTCCTTTTTCCCCTTTCTACCCCCATTTCCCCATTTCTATCCCTCTTTATTCCTTTTACCCTTTATACCCTTTTCCCTCCTTTTCCTCCCTCCCTATCCCTTTTTTTTACCACTTTCTATCCTTTTTTCACCCCTTTCCACCCTTTTCCTCTTTCCATCCTTTTCTCCCTCTTTCCATCCTTTTCTCCCCCTTTCCCCC